>JAJHUR010002643.1:683-31554 GCA_027495735.1 Lutjanus campechanus | reverse complement strand
GCTTTAACCACCTACTTAACCACATAGCCCTCGCTCTCTATACAGCTCCACTCAACCTCATCCCAGTCTGTGTGTGTGAGAGAGAGAGGGAGAGAATGAAAGAGTAAAGAGCAGAGCTAAAAAAGGGAAAAGTGACAAGATGAGTGTGCTGGGAAGAAGCAATGTTTAACTTTTTCTCTGTTGCTAATCAGTATAATGTCACAGTTCAGTAATACAGTGTTTTATACAAATAACCATGTTGAAGTCACTTTTTTCATCATTCTGCATCTTAAAGGGATGGTTCAGATTTTTAAATTAGGGTTGTATGAGCTACCTGTCTATAGTCAGAGTATTAATTACTGTAGATGACAGTCGGCATATGCACAGTTTGGAATAGGGTCAACAGCAACACATTTTAGGCACCCCCTTATAAAATCTATAACATTTTACAATATATTTTGAATATTTTTACCGCTTTACTTTGCTGTCAGAGAGACTTTTCGCACAGGAAACTGAAGTTATATTGGTCTGTATATCACTTTGTCCAAAACAACCAGACTCCAGAGTCAAAATTTAATTTTACCTCGCAGAACATAGGAATTGCTGGTCTACTGCTGCCTCTATTGGTGACTTTATTTGTGTTGTTGTGTGACTTTGGTGAATCCTAACACTGAAGTCACACAATAACACATATAAGCTAACAGATCAGGCAGCAGACCAGCAACACCTTTGTGCTCTGTAAGGTAAAACTACTGTTTTTGCCAATGGTGTCTGGTGGCCTTGGCAATATTTGGCTTAGATAATGGCAGTTTCCCAACAGAAAAGGCTGTCTTACATCAAGGTAAGATGGTGAAAGTATCCTAAATATAAATATATAATAGAATATAAATAATATATAAACTTACTTTATTTTACCGTACACTAATAAGACCTTAGAAGTATCAAATTAGATAAAAACTGGAAATTATATTTCCTCTTTCAGAATTTATACTCTGATTAGATACCATAAATCTTACGGTTAACAAATAAGATGTCACAAGCTACATTTGTATCAAATTAGACAAAAACTAGAAACAATTTGTTCTTTTATCACTTAACATTAGGCTATGGAAGCCATTGCATCTTTTTGTTTCTAATACTGAGTCCATCATACTTGAGTATAATTAGAGGCACATTACAGCAGAACTGTACTGTAAACTAAAGTGTAATCATATACTTCCTATGTCCACATTTAAAAACATCATGTGAACCAGATCTACTAAGTAGAGGCCAAAATTAATAGAGGTATAGGGGAATATTGGTGACTGCACAGACTAATACTGTATTATATGGGGTTTTCAATTACCAAATAATTTAGGTGTACGGTGAATAATTTGGATGTAGCTGTGTTTGTTAACTGTCTAATAAAGAACATATCATTTCTACTTTTGGTCTAATTTGATCCCTTGTAAAAGTGTGACTGATTTTTTTTAGGTGGCCAAAATACATTTTGTTGCTGACCCTGTCCAAAGCAGTACTTTGCTTAACGTGTACAGGCATGCAGACTGCCATCAACTGTAGGTAATACACTGACTATGGATAAGTACCTCATACAATCCCATGTCAAAAAATGTGAACTATCCCTTTAAAGCCTTGTTTTTGTCACACACGGGATTATCGGGTTCGAGGAGGTGATTAATGATTGGAGCGATTGTGCTCGTTACCTGTCTGGGTGGCTCTGGCTGTCAGGCTTGTGTTGGTGGAGACAAGGGTCACCAGTTAGCAATCTGACCCTTTAATACGACGGTCGGAGATGCTTGCTGCTTGGCCTGGCATGGCACAATACAGTGCTGGAGCAAAGACAGGTGGTCATTAAAACTGCTGTAATCCCCTCCATGAATAGCTCATGGGCAGAGGGAGCGAAGGATGGAGAGATAGGGAGAGAAAGACAAAGAGAGAGAGACAGACAGGGCAACAGGGGGAGAAAGAGAGGTGAGGGTGGGGTGCGTTTGATGCTCGGACCATGGGGCTCTTTAGCACAGTCTGCGGGCCGTGCATCAGAGCGGATGTGTTAACAGTTTCAGGCTCAATGGAGGGAGAAATCCCCACAAAGGGAGGTGTACAAATATTGTGGGAAATCCGTCCGCTCTTTAATATTTCATGAAGGCCCACAATCTATTCATGGGACTCCATTCCTTTGGAGGGGCCCACATTCAGGCTCACTCCGCGGGCTCAATGGGCAGCCCTTAATTGAGTGCCCGCTCATTCTTCATCTCCCTGGCAGATTGTTCCCCATGAAAGCCCCTGCCTCTTCATCCTCCTCTTCTTCTCCCTGAGAGTGGCCAAAGAAAAGGGGGCATGCCTTGCTGGTGGTGCATGTGGGAGGGTGAATAAGTAAGAGGGGTGGGGGGGTGGTTGTGGATCAAATATGATAATAGGGCAAGAGAGGATGGTAGTGTGCAGAGGGGTGGGGGTAGGGGGCTAATCCTTGGGGTGGTGGGTGATGGAGAGAGGGCGAGAGGAGGGGTTCACATTCCCCTAGATGGCAGGAGTGCGTGTGGTAGCGT
Organism: Lutjanus campechanus; assembly: GCA_027495735.1. Classification (NCBI taxonomy): domain Eukaryota; kingdom Metazoa; phylum Chordata; class Actinopteri; order Lutjaniformes; family Lutjanidae; genus Lutjanus; species Lutjanus campechanus. The sequence goes on along the minus strand of JAJHUR010002643.1, from coordinate 29,029 downwards.
GGCTGTGTGTGTCTATGGGGAAAGGTTGCGTGTGTGTGTGTAGGTGTGTGTGTGTGTGTGTGTGTGTGGTGGGCAAGGATTGGTTAATGCTGCCTGGCATGAAAAGGGCTGGTCGGTTTAAATTTTCTTGTCATTATTGCCTCTATTAAAGTTTGGGGGCAACCAGTGAGGAAGATCCATAGAATTCACCAATAATGAAAAATTTTCATCTGGCATTTTCTTTTATTAGATTGGCAGGAATTGCTAACTGCTCACTGCAAATTCTGTGGACTATGCAACCGGGTCATAATTTCAGGAAAGAGACGCTGAATTTTTCAACCAATATCTCCAAAACTCAGAAATGTACCACAAAAATATCTAAGGTAGATAGATCTGCATAAATAACACTACAGGTAGAGGCTCATTTATGGTTCCTTCACATGTGAAAACGGACATGTATGTTTTAAATGATATAAACCGTCACTGCCTACATACCTCTATGTGTCTTTTACGTTGGCATGGATGTTGCTGCTCAGAGTCAACTCTGAAGTGGAATCAAAAGTTTCCCAGAAGAAGAAAAGGGGTCAAAAGATTCTGACAACCACAAACATGGCAACGCCGGAGGAGGTTGTAAAACTTGCACCCCATTGATTTTCCGATGCGTTCACTTTAGTACTCACCAGACTGTGGAAACTGTTGTATACTGTCTTCTGTGGATCATCTGACTCGTTGATGCAGGGTAGGTATGAAACATCAGGGTAGGCCAAAAGAAAGATCCCACATAGCAAAACGGGCTTTGGCCTTAATACAGCAATGAATCATGGTCCACAGGTGGCCCAAATCTGGTGGCGCCTATGACGTGTGTAACTGTCATCATTATTCCCACCTGTAGATACAGCATCCTGATGCCATTAACAATGTACAGCAGAGTGCAGCATACTTGTTTCTCTTAACTTGTTCTACTCTTCTTATTCTTAACTCACACTGTACTTCACTATTCCTGTCTTATTTGTACATTTTATTTTCGATTTGTATAGTGGTCTTATTTGTATATAATCTTATTTGTACATAATTCTTGTATGTAACTTTAACTTTGTAACCCTTTAAGTTAGTCTCTTTAAATTGTTTATCTGTCTTGTCCCACTGCACTGCATGGCCGAGTCAAATTCCTGCGTGTTTTGTACATTTGGCAAATAAAGTGATTCTGATTCAGATTCTGATGACATAGCCATGTCTCAGCCAACTGTATGCATAACTGGCCCTTTTATGGACCTATCTTGGACCAGACAAGTTTCAGCACTGTTTCCTTTTTTTGGACAGTGTTTGCATGTATTCATTGTTCAGGCCTGGTGTTTACTGGCTGAATTTCTCCATATACAGTATCTATGTGTGTACACATTACTACACATGCCATACACATAATATTTTATAGATTTGCAAATGGTTTGATGTTTGGCAAGTGTGTGTATTAGTGAAGCTTTGCTTGGTCAAGGTTTAGTTACAGCTGGTTAGTTACAGTTACAGCTACACAGTTTAGTTACTGTGGAGCCAGTACTGAAACTTGTCTGGTGTACCATACATTGGGCCAGAATAGGGGCAGGGTCATATAGTTGGTTGAGATATGACCATATCATGGCCCACTAGATCTGGGGACCGTAATTCATTGCTGTATGTGGGCTGGATGTAAGTGGGCTGAGTGGACTGTCAATGGGCCAGAACAATTTTGCAATGTGGGATACTTTTTTAATCAAGTTTATGGAGGTGTAACAAAAATGTGTGATAACCTCAAACATTTGAGAATTTAGTGCTGATTCATCTGGCACATATCTTGATCCCCAGGTAGTGGAGCTTTCAGCATCTCATTTCCTTCGTTTTGGAACTGCCCTCAGTCGTGATAACAATGAAAGCAAGTTCACCCAAAAGTTTTTCACTAAATCAGTGCCAGAATATTTGATTTTTTGCTTTTGATCATCCATTGCAATACACAAAGGTATAAGTTGAGTATGAGAAGTGAATCCAATAAAACCCTCATGTCAGTTTAAATAGATCAAAACTCATGTCTGTGGACTGTGGGGATGAAGATCTTGCAGATTAATGTTAAGGGCTCATCATAAATGTACACCTCATGCCTGCACTGAGCACTTCATCCGGCCTAAGGCTGCCTCAGAGTCCTGGCTCAAGGTGGACAGCCAGCTGGGAGTGTGACCTGGGGGCTCCGGCATAATCAGGGCTCCTGTGGGCCTCCAGCTGCAGCCTGGGCTCCTGATCCCTGATTAAAGGTCATCCTGCTTCTTCTAAGGGCCTGTAAGACCCTGGGAGCCTGGCTCACTCCCGGTGACTCCCCTGCACCCTCCGATGTGTGTCCAACAGGCTTATGCTGGCTCATGAGGGACGGAGAGGACCTGCAGAGAGGAGTCCCAGAAGGAGGAAAATCCTCCACATCCACAACACACACTCACATTCAGCCCCCCACCCCCCACCCACACACAGAAAACGCAAGCAAGGATACACACACACACACAAACAGTGGATGCATAATTTATCCCTGTGGTACCACGCCTGGTATCCAGCCTCAGCACCCCCCTGGTGGAGTGTGGCAGAGCCATGCTAAATGGATTCTGCAGAGGAAGAGATTTAAAGCTTTCATGGCGCTCAGCGTGTTCCAGGCGGCCGCATCTCAGAGCTTTGATGGATTGTTCTCAGGTTCATTTCTGGATTTTCAGAGAGATTTTGCAGCGGTGACCTGGCTATGACTCAGTGCTGCCAGGGTTTAATGGGATTTGTGTGAACACAGGATTCAAATTTGTTTTGAAAGTGAATGTCCAGTGTATAATTTCATGAGGGTCCAGTCACACATGTTGTTGTTGCAGAGTTTTGCTGCAATTTTGAACCCTTGAAACTCCTTTTTTCCCTCCAGACACCTTGCAGAGTTTGGAGATAATGAAGTTGCACCAGAGACCTAATTTCTTATCAAAATAATGTCAAATAAAATGGAAAGTAATTTGTCTGTTCGATGCACACACACACACACACACACACACACACACACACACACACAACTTCTTAAAGTTCCAATTAAATGAGAGTACTCGGTTGGTTATGTGTTTCCTGTGAAAACAGGCAGCTTAGTAGTGACCGGGTAAGCAGGACATCAGAGGTGTAACAAGAAAATATTTTCTCCATAGAATATGATCCATTTTCACTCAAATCAGTGAAAGTTTCTGTGTGGTGAGGTCTGGCCCCCATAAACATTCCAGTCCACTCAACTGTTCCTGGAATAGACAAACTATAAAATACCAATAAAAACACCCAAGATTATCTACAAAATTACTTTTTCGTCATTGCTGGGCTGGATTCTGGCACATGAGTGACATATAAAGCAATACATATGTATTTAAAACATTTACTTCGACTTCATGGAAACTTGACCATGATTGAAAAGTTCAGCTGTAATTTGAACCTCCTGCAAGCCAACCTTTATCAAAATCTTACCAAGTATATTTGTCTACTTTCTGTGAGCAGTCAAAATATCTCATTTTGCTAAATATAAAACACAGTCACCCAACAAGTAACGTTTTAGTGACTTTGATTTAGAGAGTGCATCTTTGAATACCTTTATCTATTAACAAGTGTGTTTTCACATGGTCCACTGGCATTTCTTTTACTTATTTGAAGAAAAAAAAGACACCTTGCATTCATTTCTCAGCACATATTTGAAGTGGCATTTATTTCCACTGTTGGGAGAAACTTATTGTTTTCAGGTGAATGACATAACAAACAGATGATAAATAGAAAGTATAATACTGTGAATTCAGGACTAAGTCTGGAACTCACTGCTGTGCAGGAGGCTGGAAAAAGAAAAGACAGAATCTTGTAATATGATTGTACTTTGCTTGTTAACCTAACAAGTGCAGATGATTAAATTCACTGACATAATCCCTGGCGGCTCATGGGCTCAGGAGGAAGTGGTTCAGGAACAGTCTAATCCAGCATCTCCGGATATGGGACACTCTCAACATGCCGCTCCACTGGGCCTTTGTATCAGCAGGTATTAACACCACAAGTGCCGCCTGAGACTGAGATGGGCACATGATTAGAAGGACTTCTGACCGGCTCGGCTGAAAGCTCTGGGAGGGGGAGTCTTATTCATCAACGCATAACTTTGCACAACTTCCGTTTTCCATGACTTCATCTCTGAATGCATTAGAGCTGATTAAAACAACACCATTTACTCCTTATTTCACTACATATCCTACTTCCTAATTTTCCCATGAATGCTCAGTCTTTTCATTAAAGGCACAGTAAGGGGGTGCCCGGTGAGCTCAGTTGGCTGGATGTGCACCCCATGTAAAAGCAGCGGCCACAGGTTCGATTCCAGCCTGTGGCCCTTTGCTGCCTGTCAGCTACATTTCCTGTCTGTCTTAGTTAGCCTGTGCAACAAAGGCAAAACTGGCCAAAAAAATAATCTTTTAAAAAGATGAACTTGGCATGCACGTGCCAGTGTGAACAGGAAGCAGTCAGATAGCAGATAGGTAGGTGACTCTTTATTTATCCCCATGGGGAAATTTCAGTCTCACGGCAGAAGAGATATGAGAGGAAAGTAAGAAGTAAATAAGGAGAAAGAAATAAGAAAAACTATTCAATATGAACAACTGAATAGATTATACATACTGTATTAAATGCAATAATGCAGTCTAGGGTATAAAGAATTTAAAAAAGAAAAAAAGAAGTACAATAGGCACTATAGATCAATAAATTAAAACACAACACAGGACTACAGGATAAACATGATGAGGCATGGAAATGTGACTGCTCTTCACATAATCCTCCCAATAATTTTTATTCAAACATTGTCGGTAACTTGTGTTTTTGTCCCTCTTTTCCACCAGTGTATTTCTAATGTACGTTTGTGTCTAAAGACGGTTGCTGCGAAATCCAGAGTGGGCTAACTGAGACACTGATTAAAAGGCAGACGAAGATCAGTTATGAACATGACATAAATCAAGCAAATGCCAGCCACACAGCATCTGTAAGGGCCGCAGTGTGACGACATGTGGGATGACATGTTGTTACTGATAAGACCCAATCACACATTGGTGTCAGTGCATTGTTTCCAGAAGTCTCCCTTTCAGCCCGTCCAGACTGAAATGAAAGCTTGGAGTGTTAAAACTGAAATGGGGCCGGCAGTGTTTCCAAATGCCTCTGTTTTAGGTGCTGTGAAACACTGGAGTAGAGTTGAGGCTAAGTGTAAATGTAACAAAACGTTAGCCTGAAGCCTGAAAACATAGCGAAGAGGAGGAGCAGAAGTCTAGTTTTCTCTCAGAACACTTGTATTACAATATGCTTAAAGGTTATTACAGAACTTTTGCCCAATGACTCCAAAAATAAACTGCCTACCCCAGCTTTAATTGCCTCCGCCTGTAAGCGCTGAGTTAAAAACCATGACCTGCTGCAGCCCTGGTCTATAAATTAATTCCGTTAAGTGGCGGCACACAAGCCCCCGAATTATTTATACTTTTACTATTGGTCAGGGTGTCACTTAGATAAACACAGTGGAGGTTCATCTCATCTGATGCACAAAAAGCCAGAGTGTGCCGCTACCAATGGCTCCGCTGAACTTTGACCCCGATGGGTCAGAGAGAGCATTTGTCCCTCGGTAATTGGACAGAAGGGCCCTTTCGCTCTTCATTTAACCTTTGGGATCCGAATCTTTCTTCCCCGACTACCATAGAGCCCCTGGTCCTGACCCAGTGTTTTCAGACCTATCTTTCCACCCCCATCACAGGCCTTTGAAAGCTGGAGAAAAGCTGGAGTGTGCTCGCCCTGTCAGAGACAAAGGCAGAGTTAGTGACCCCTGACCCCGCAGGCTGAGGCCATTCTTCCTGGATCAGGCGCTGCCTTTCGCCATGGTGGGTTATTGCTCCACAGCTTGGCAACAGAAAGAGGGTAAACACTTGTTAAGATTCTTCTTCTCTCGGCTCACCCCCAACTTCTTTTCTCTCTCTGTTGCCCGGCTTATATTTTCTTCTCTTTTGGGGGGTTTGTAGGTCTGTTTAGGGATGGACAGGAGTTAAGACAGGTCCCCTATTTGAAATTCAGACAGCAGCTTCATAATCCATCATTCTGGCAGCTCTTTGTCACCGGTCCAAAGGGGACAGGAGTCACAGTTGCTCTGAGCATAGAGGGAAATACACTAGCTTAAGTATTGTAAGTGGTTTAGACATGCATCTGCTTGTGTTTAGAAGCATTTGGACGTTTCTTGAAAAAAAGAGGAGCTTTTTGGACAAAAGTTTTTGTAAAAGTATGTGAGTGGTAAACTGTCCAATAAATGTCTAAAAAAATGTCCATGGAAAAAAGACTCGGCATACAAGGGATGATTGGAGCCTGTTTCTAACCCGACTTCCGAGCCACAGAAAATATCTACAGCTTACCTCCAATTTTCTCTGCAAAATGGACAAGCCATACTGACCACATCTTCCTAGCCTGTGAGTCCATACCAGCACCTTTTTTAAAATAAAAAAAATTAAAAAACGTTTCATCACAAAGAAGGCAGTGATGATCAAGGCAGCATGTTTCTGCCTTGTTAGCATTATTGCTGGCAAAACCAATATTTTCTCACACCCCTCAGCATCTCATACAAGTGCACAAGATATCCTTAAGAGTAGGTTTAGGCACAAAACCTACCAGGGTAGGTTTAGGATAAGACCATGGGGTTACAATAATACAGTATGCCACGTGACATCACTGAAGTGAGTTGCAAGACAAAAGTCACATGATGCAAGTCACGTGATCCATGTAATGTTATGGACCGTAAAATGTTTAATACTATTTTGGTTTTCACACAGGACACAAACCCAGCCTCCTGGTTGAAAGTCCTGTGTTTGTTTGAGCCATCCATCCACCCCACCTCTTTCAGACGCAGACCTCTCTGTCTGTATAATACACTTAATGCCTTGTGCATCTCATATAGCCATGGTTGGGTTAACATTCACATAACCAGGTGGATTTTACACGAATAGCACTCTGTACTGTAGTCACCGTACAGTAATATAAAAATTATAGCTTCAGGTAGAATCGGTAGGATTTGTTCAAGCTGTTTGTAAACACACCAGAAAAATGGTTATTCTTGAGTCTAATTTCCAGGATGTCAACAATGTGCCGGTAAAGCCTCCTGAGCAAAGCAAGTGATGTGAAAATAAAGAAATACAGGCATTTTAAAGAAAATGTTGCATATCATGCCTTTCAAGATTAAATATTACAGTGTTGTTTTCTGTAATTTTATGTGATATTTATAATAAATAGCAACAGTTTCATCTGAACTATTAAAAAGAACTTCCTACTGATGTTTTACGGATGAAATTGTGAACAAACCAAGCTTGTTATCTGCATGGGGCTAATTCTTGTTCTGCCCTCAGTTTGAGGTCATTTGCTATAGAATTTTTGTGACTCTAAATCCAACAAAATTGGCATTTTACTCCATCCTGAAGTACTTCCTTTCCTTAATCTCTTGAGTGCTGCCCTGGATCGTTGTGTGTCCCTGCAGTGTTACCAGGGAGACCCTGCTGCCCTCCCTCCTAAAGCTGCGGTGGTCACTGAGGAGAGATGCTGGACCTCATGTGTCCAGATGCTGAGCATGCGGCCGTGGCGAGAGGAGCATCCTGTGAGGCACCCACAACCATATGGGCTGAAAAGGAGGACTCCTCTGGAGCTGCTGGCCTTCTCCTCAGGGACAGAAGCCCATTGTCCCCGTCCTGCCCTCCATGCCACTTAATGGTGCAGAACAGCACTGTACAGGATTGTAAACTGCTCTCTGCTCCTTTTGCCCTGTCGGGCCCTCAATAGCAAGGCCCTCTCCCTCTTTCCCTCTCACTCAGTGGGGGTTTTAGTGCCCTCTTCTTTCATCCCTTTCTTCTGCTGCCTCCTCCCTTTGCTACTTTTGCTGGGTTGCTCAATGTTCGCTTGAGTGATGGTCTAATTGTCAAGGAACAATTAAGCCATCTGATTTCTCCCCTCTCCTCTTGTCATGTCCTCTTTGTTTTAGAATGGGGCCGCCTGAGTACAGGAAAGGGCTGGAGGTCACTTCAATATCTGTCTGGGCTTAAATGTAAAGCTCCCACCATGTGGTCCTAAATTACAGAACTCTCCACATAGAGGTCTAGCTCAGATATAAGATATAACCCTTGAATGTTTTCTCGGTATTAACAATTTTCTTATGAATCCATTGCGATTATGATCTTTGTACTCATGTTCATATCCAGTCTGACCCATCAACAAGCTTGTGGAGAGCCAGACCCCCCAAAACAAGAGGAAAAGTGATTTATTGGCCCTTGTCTAATAATCAGCCCACTTTCAGGCCTCCCCCTTGTAGGCCCAATAAATCTGTCTCTCCTTCTGTAGGCACCAAGAAATATGTTCCCTTTTAATAGACAGGTGAACCAAACAGCTGGGGGACAGCTTTGCCCAAGATGGGATGTCTGCACACTTTTACCCCCACCGCTCCTATTGTTAGTGTAATGTCACATCTGTGACCCTGTCTGCTCCCTGCTCCTGTTCGCTCTTTCATCCTCTTCTCTGCTCATACCTTCCGCTCCATTTCATACTGTCTCGGTTCCTCCCTACGCGTGGAGGAAAGGCTCTGCGCCGTCGTGCTGCAATAAGACGACCAGACCCTCATGTCTAATCCTGTTTTAATTTGACCCTCCTCCTCAGACGTGCAGCTATTTGCCACATTAAAAAAAAACAGGGAATGTAAACTACATTCTCAGACATGATGATTTGAGACTGAATTTGTGCAGTCTAAACATTTTCATACTATACTTTGATCCTGCAGCTTCAGTTAGACACAATGAAAGATGTAGATTAACCTGCAATTCCCGTGGTATCGGGAAAAAAAATCAGTGAATACCACCTTTATACTGATCAACAACTACGAAAATGAAAATTGAAAATTTTCCTACACAACTTGCTGAGTGGTTGTCTGTCGATGTCATCTTATGCAGAAAGATGGCGCATGAGAAAATCTTTGGTTGATAACTTAATTTACATATTAAATTTTTGTTCACACGTAATTTGAAATATAGCATTAGATTGTAACTGTTAATTGCTATGCATGTAGAGTGGCCTAGATTAGTAAGAAAAGTTATTTATTAACATTAACCCTGACAACAACTCAGGTAAAGCAATGTTTTAGTGGTTTGAGCTGGGAATGTGGTGTAGCATCCATTTTGTTTTCAGCATTATGCAACAGTCTCAGGCAGATAAGGAGTTTCTCTGTGGATTTGTCATACTGGGATGGATCACTGAACTACTGCATCAAATGAAGTTGCCAAAGAAAACACCAGCTCTGCAATCTTGTCTCATATCTTCAGAGAAGCACTGAAAAAAAGTACAAAATAAACTAAAGTAAAAATACGAATAACTGAGAAGTGAAAGAATGTAAAATCTCACAGAGCACTGAAGTTGCTCTGTTGGCTCAGGCACCAAAACAGCTTTGATACACCATCCATCTGTAAATACACAAAAATCTGTAGCATTATTAGTTTAGCATTTAGAGGAAAAACTGAGATTTACAGTAAATCAAACCTCTTTCAAAATGTATTTTGATGTTCTGATGATATTGAAGATGTAGTCAACACACATTACCTAAATACTATTGTATAAAAAGCCTTCGGGTATGGTCAGCAGCCATGCCAACATGTATCCTGTTTCTGCTCAGCTGCTGAAGCAAAGCAGGTGTTGGGCTTGGCTAGTACCTGGAGAGGAGACCTCCAGGGAAAACTTTCTGCTGAAGATGGTGTTGGTGGGCCTGTAGGGGGCAGTATTTCCTCTGGTCCTGCCACAGTTCAGTGACATGCACACTGTGCTGTTGGAGGTGCTGTGCTTTGGAAGAGATGTTAAAAAGAGGTCCTGACTCACTGAGGTCATGAAAGCATAAAGCGCAAAGAGAAGGGGGTTCCCTGGTCAGTGTGATAAGTTTATTCCAGTGATATATGATATCTATTAATATCATACTGTAAGAGTATTACCTGACAAAATACTCTGTGAGGCCCACAGATCCCCAGTGTTTTCATTTGGCCCACTTGTTGTTGAAGTTGAATAGCACTGGCAGCCACAACTTCCCAACATTCATTAGATATTGATTAATGAAACCCTGCTTTCACTATCAACCAACATGTCTGATCCACAGAAGTCCTTCAGTCAGTTACAGAGTTGGTGCCTGCTCACTCTTAAAAGTTAAATAATAAACAAACATTAATAATGATGTCAGATAAAATGCTAAATAAAATTTTGTGGTGATAGCAGGTAGGAACGCTGCACTGACTCAAACACAGTGGTTTAGGATTTATATGAGGTGGCAAAATGAAGGCAAATTCACCATTCAATTGCCTGTTTTCACTGTCAACCTTTCCACATTTGCTATCTTCACTCATCTTTGCCAAGTGGCAAATTTAACTGCAGCAGCCCCATGCAGGTCAGCTGTATGCAAAAAACAAGTGTCATCATACTGTAGGCCAAAGTTACAGGGACTGGGGTGGCTGGACCCACCTTTCTGGTGATGTTGCGAATGGCGTGAATCAATTTATTTTCATTTTCCCTCTCCTGTTCACTTACCACTCAGGGATATTCTTATCACATACATATCCTGGGTTTATTATGTGTAAGCTGAAGCCATATCAACATAACAGGTTTTCTATGTTCTGTATTTTGCTTCTACATTTCAGGCCTGGTCTCAGTAAAAAAAAAGTGTCTCAAACTAAAAAATGTGTGCTTGATTTGCTGAGAAAACTCATTTTTTATTGTCAGGCTGAATATTTTTCACATCCCAGCGAGTGGTTAATGATCTGCCTGTGAGAGCTCGCTGTGTGACAGCAGTGCAGGGCACTGTGGTGCTAATGAGAGAAGAGGACGGCCAGGCCTCCCCTACCACACATACAGCCTTTTGTCTCTGCCTCTGCCCCCCATCATTAGCTTAATGTGGCCCTCTCCCTCGACTAAAAGGGCCACTGCCAGTTTGGCAATGGGTTCACAGATGCAAATCACTGCCCAGTGCTAATGGAGGTAAATGAAAATTAATTGATTCTCATTCAGAGGCCCTTTTAGTCGCCTGTTCTCCCTCCGTGTTTTCTTAATATGCAGGCCTTGCCCCTCCACCTCAGCAATTCAAACATATTGCAATTTACTCACCATTGCTATGCAGAGCGGACAACACAAAAGCGAGCAAGGGAGCACATCGTCCTGACACCTCGGTATGTATGAGATGTGTACCTCTGCTCTTTGACCCAGACTGTGGCCTGGGGTGTGGCCAACTTGTTAAACAGTTAAAAGAACGAGTTCAAAGTTACCTGCAAAGGGAGAATGAAGACCTGACACAAATTATCCTCCCTGTACTGTATGCAATCCTTCCCATTTCAGAGCAATTTCATTAAGCAGGTCTTAAACTGAATATTTATAACTTGTGAACAATCTGTGCCAAGTTTGTAAACCATCTTAGAGAGTTTGTTTAGACCAAGGCTTTGAAATTTAATTTTCTCTAAAAGAGAATGTGTTAGGTAGCTGTTACTATTTCATCCACCAAAGACAGCTTTTAGACATTTGGCAATTGGCAAATGCTAATTTCAGACACTTTCATCATGCAGTATCGACCAAAACCATACATATGACCGACTAATAGCAGCAGAGACAGATTTAGTTCTTAGTCTGTTGAATAGGTTGAGCTGTGGTTTGAAAGAACTGACCAGGCAATTATGGTCAAATTAAAAATGTCTGATGTGGAAATGTATGTATTCAACCCATCCCTATTTAGTCCAGTTGAACAGAAACCTGGAGCATTTACCCCCTTCCTGAAGTTCATTTTGCTTGAGCGGTTCATTTCTGGTGAGAACACCATTCAAACCAATCATGGAAGAGTACAATTATGTGTCATTTCAAAGGTTAAAAAAGTGTTCTCTTCATGTTTTGGTGACTGGTGAAATAATAGCGTGTATACAACCAAAATAAACCTGGACTCGAGAAAAATCCCTGCATACCTGTTGTTTTACGAGATATTCATATGTGTGGTTCTCCACCAACATGAAGAGAACCTTTAAGTATGATAGCCAGTATCCAGGTAGAAATTGGGCTGTTTGTTGTCTTTTTACCCACCAGTTGTATGACCATTAATCAAATGACTTTTCCACCACATGACTTGTGTTTACCATTTCTGGGCCGTTTGACTTGCTTTTGTAAATGCAAATTGGACTAGATGGAAATTTGAAACAATGTATCATCCTCACATTAGTTCGATTCAGGAACCAGACCATGTGAACCCACCCCAAAAGACGGGATATATTGGTCTCTGCTGCTTTGATATGAACCATTCTCATGTGTGGATACTAAATGCCCTTTTACACCATCTCCCACTTCTAGTTTTGCTGCATCCGGCAGTCCCTTTGCATTGATAAAATGCACGGGTGTCAGTGCTATCTGTGATAATCAGTTACTGTATAGCTACTGATGAGTACTCAAAATCCTTAGAAAAACATAAACAAACGAAACACAACATAGAAAACATGAATACTCTGAGACCATCCTCCATTTCTACTGATAAAAATTGTTCTGCACTGGTTGCTACAGACTAAAAACTATAAAAAGTATGGGGTGGAAGTAACAAAAATTCATTTATAAATTAGCAAGCAATTTTTAATTAATTTCAGAACCAGAATCAGAAATACCTCATTGATCCCTGGGTGGAAAATTGGTATGATACAGTTGCTCCAACCAAGAATAGAGCTATATATAGGCATAGAGAATTAAGATAATAACAGATGAATAGAAATATAAATGAGAGCTGTGTAAAAATATGTGCATTATACTACAGTAAACAATACGCAGTATATAGATTTTTAGGAAGAAAAAAAAAATAGATAGTGAATTGAAAAATAGCATAATAAATAACTTCCACCCCTAATAAAAAACTTGATTATTCCTTTGTAACATCTTGAGATTTGATAGCAGGCAGGTAGTCGCGTCCATCAACACCTCCTGATACAGAGATGATAATGAGCTATGATGGATGGAGATGTCACATGTGGAAGAAGATAAGGAGGCTCGGCTCCCCGGGTCCCTTCTGCTCTGTCCGGCCTGTTTGTTTACCAATCAATCGATCACCCTCCATTTTCCTTTTGTGATTAACCAACCCTCTTCTGCTCCTTTTCCTTCTCCCCCTCTCCTACAGGAAAAAAACAGAGGATTGGTGAAACATTAACCAGACAGAGGAGAAGTGACAGTGATGAAATGAGCCTGGAGGGATGATGCCGTTGTTGTCTGCCAATGGGACGATTGTTCCTGGGCCTGTAAACTTCTTCCCGGGGTCAGCCGAGGGGTCACAGTGGACCTTCAGCCAGGCTTTATCTTCTGGATGAGACAGGCGCTCATTATGCTGATATACAGGATCATATTAGACAAATATACGACTTTCAAACAGGATTTTATGCTCTCTCTGAGTAAACAGGATGTCACTCGCAGCAGTGTTGCAATTTAAAGAAGTCTTTTGGAGCATCCGAGCGGACCAGACAGGATATATGACCGTTATAACAGTGTGAAAGTCTCTGAATTTATGGAAAGCTGTGAAAATTTCACACATGGTGTTTATCTCAGTGAGTGAAAAACATCACGACCTCCCAGGAAGTGCTATTCATATAAAACTGAATCACATTCACCGGCTTTGGCCAATGACAGATAGCTTTACATCATTCCACGGACCATACCGTGAGACCACAGCGCCCATCAATTTAACAAGCAAAAATGTACAAAAATACAGCCCCCCCCCCCCATCCTCTAAACACCACCACCAACACACACCCACACACTCCCCCCGCCCTGCTCCAAAGTTCACACATACAAAATCAGACAAAAACCAACACGTTTCAGAATCTCAAACCAATCAAACCCAATAAAACTAACAAAGCTGGGCAAGTTTTTTGAGTAGGGTATGAAAGAGGACGAGAGATGGCCCTACAATGAAAGGCAGTGAAAGGAGGGCCATTTGCTAAGCTATCATTCATGAGCTATGGGTCCCATGCCTGTACAAGCTTGCTCCCAGCTCCACACACTTGTTGCCATTGTGACACGCTGGCAGAGAGAAGCCTCTGTAGTCCCGGGGATCAATTCAAACCCTGACAACACCACACTAAACCAGGGTGCCATTTGTTCAGAGGAACCCCCCGAAAACCCCTCTCCCCATCTGTCAGGGGGCCTCCGAGGCACTTTGTGTCCGTGTGTGTGTGTGAATGTGAGTGGGTGGGAAAGGGGGAGTGGGAGAGGAGGTTAATCAAGATTTGGATGCGGACGGGAGCAGGAGGAGGAGGAGAAGGAGTGTGTGTGTGTGTGTGTGTGTGTGTGTAGGTGTGTGTATGTGTGTGTGTGAGACAGAGTGAGTGTGTGGTAGGGAGGGGAGCACGGTCATTATGCTGATTTTCCTTTTTCTTTCAAGACATTAGAAGAATACTTTCTTTTACGTCCCTTTTTCCTTCAGCCGGGCACACTCTTAGAAATTAAAGTGCTAACTAGAGCCATATAGGTTTCTATGGCTTGTCCCCTTCCTTCTACCAGGAACCCTTTTTGGTTCCTGGTAGAACTTGTAATAAAGGCTGGATTTGGAACCCTTTCAGAGGGTCCTAGAACCTAACATACCCTTTTATGTTCCAAGGGTTTCATACAGAACCCATACAGGGGGTTCTACCATGAATCTGTTTATATTCCAGGGTTTCATCCAGAATCCACAGTGTTCTACCGAGAACTCTTTTTTATGCTCCAAGGGTTTAATCTAAAACCCGTACAGGGGGTTCTAGCAAGAACCCTTTTATGTTCCAAGGGCTTCATCTGGAATCCACCCAAGGTTTTCTACCGAGAACAATTTGATATTTTAAGGATTTTATCTGGACCTCAATCCAGGCGATCTAAAAATATATTTAATAGAGGTTCCCCTAAAACCCTTTTGTCTTCCGAGGGTTCTACAAAGAACCATATTGTATTCCACAGATGATGCAAAGAATTATTGAATTCCATAGATTGTATATTGTGTTGATGTTACAATAACATTTCGACGATACTTGAAGAACTCTTTCTTCCAAACAGGGTTCTTTGGATGAAAAAGGTTTGTAATGGAACTTTCACTCTTACAAAGAAGTCTTGGTGAACCCTTTCTTCAAAAAAGGGTTCTTCAGAAACAAATGGTTTTGGGTAGAACCTCAGAACCTCAGTCCTTCAGAGGGAACCCTTTTGGAACCTTTACTTCTAAGAGTGCAGTCTTCTGCCACCTATGCTGCCCACTTTTATGCTGCGGCACGGGTGGTCAGAGGGACAGAAATCTGGGAATCAGGTCAATTATGGACGGTGGCTTGCTGATAAGAGTGAAAGACAGCGAGCAGGAGAAAGCGGGAGAGGGAGTGAGACTGCTGGTTTTTTTATCATTTGGTTGAATGCTGCTGGGTCGCTGCAGCAAGCCTGGCCTGACCTGGCCGCCTGTTTTGTCAGATCTGTTGTGACGCTCCTAACTAGATCTGTTCTCACACAGACCTCCCTCTTGAGTGCCACATAAACTTGATTTTTTTTCTTTTTTTTTTTGCATGGTGGTACTCTCCCTCCAGTAGCTTCACACGCATCCGTGCACACCTGCAAATTCTCAAACCACATCTTTGTTTTCTATTTGTGTTCATGCCATTGATGATGCAGAAAGGAAGCGACAAAGCAGGACAACTATTTGTTCTTTACTTAATTAAGAAGCCGAGAGAGTCCCTTTCAAACGCTTCCGTGCAGCAAGCCGCCTCAAAGCACAACTCCTGTTCGGTTCACACATCCGTGGCCCTAAAAACTAACCGGGCACTGTTTCCCGCTGACCGCTGTGTTCGATTGCGGTTCATGTTGGTTCTAGCTTACAATGGGACAAGAGCTGACCTCTGGCCTTGGAACTGACCCCCTCTCTTCCAGGGGTTAGGTGCTGAGACAGATGTGGGTAAACTTCCCCATGTGAACAAGAGAGTGGGGCCCACTTGTTAAAGGACTCTGTTTTCTCCCTCGTCTCGGAGTAAGTAAACCTCAAAGTGGAAGGTTGGTCTAATTGGGAAAGGTCTGGATGTGGAGTTCAAATAGCAGTGGACCAGCTGAAGGGGACAATGGATATCAGTGAGGAAATGGGAGACTTGTGAAAAGGGTTTGGGACATCCATGCTCCTAATTGGTAGTATGAAGGTGTAATGAGCATCAAAAGAAGCTTCAACTAATAGGTGCAACAAATTACACACCTTTCTATTTAGCGGAAAAACAAGCATTCAGAACTGAAATTCTCAACAGCAAAATAACATTTATGGGATCAGAAACAATAGAAATAAATATATACGGTAGAATTTTAGATCTTTCACAGAAGCCAAGGAATAAGACTAAAGCCAAAAGAAGCCTAGATTCTTACATCTGGTAACCTAAGATGTATTTTATATTGTGAGTCTGCACAACTCAGTTTTCCCTGTTGTTCTGATGAGAGACCAGCAGGTGGCACTCCAAGTCTAAAGGCTGTAACATGACATGAGTGAGTTTGTGTCAACACAGAATGAGGCACCAAAAAATAGTGTCAGAGTAAAGAAATTATACTTAAAGTTGTCTCCAGCTTGTGAAGAACTAAATGTGGCTTTTTCTCTTTATGCCCTTATTTAATGCTTAATTACAATTTATTTGCATGTAACTGTAGACAGTGTTGAAAAGTGTGATCTACCAATATGTTTATCTATCCTACAGCAAAAGACTACAGCAAATATCTGGAACAAATTAGGGATTTTAGATACAGTAAAACCCCAAAAGAGCACTGAGGGGGGTCAATATCTCTGTTTCTGCATCACGTTTAATATTACTTTTCAGTATCATTTGCAATATTACTTTTTCAGTATCATGTGTAATATTAGTTTTTTAGTTTACTTTATTGTACTAAATGTATCTAACTTTATATTGCGGTACTACTAAGCACTGGCGCTTTGTGAGCCTTTACTCCTTATATACTTTACATTTATCACTCTCTTATTACATATTTCCTCTCCAGTTACTAGATTTTAGTGCAATGTTATTGTTATTTTGTCTTGATTGCTAAAACCAAGGAGTAGCACTTAATGCACAGAACATGTGACTAACTTTGGCTTAATTTGGTTGCCGGGGTTATCACTAGTAATGTTTACATGCCAGTGAGATACCAAACCAGAACTCTGCTGGCTCCTGTCTAATAAGTGCTGGTGAAACTAATAATTAAAAGCGCCATAAGACTGGGATACCAGTAGAGAGACAATAGCTGAGAAAGGTAATAACAGGTCATTTAAATCACCCTAAATGGGACAGCTTGGGTGGATTCAGGGGAGACCTTTTCTTCAGACTCTCAGACGCAGCCCGAAAAATGTGAGCAGTGTCTGCTCAGAGCAGCATCTTTCCCAGTGTGTCAGTGGGAGTACGAGAACCATGAGTGTCCTGAGTGTGAACCTTTCATTTTTTCTGTGGCCAAAGAGTCATAAATGTCTTGTTCCTATTGTGTGGGAACTCATCTTGGACATTGTCCCCGTGGCTCAGCCCACCAGTAGCCAATAAGTGGAACATGGTCTCCTATCGAGCAGCAGTCTAGCATTCCTGGCATTTCCAGTCGGCTGTCTAGCATAAGGTCTGAAGAGACACCGTCAAGCCGAGAAACCTTGTTTTGGTCCATTTTCCTGGTGAGGAGGCATTGGTTGTCTCCAGGCTGGAATTCCATTGTCTTCGGTATGTTTTTCAGTGCAGAACCAAAACCAAACAGGAGTATTACATTATAACAAGTATTAATGTGACCACAAAGACAAGTCTAACATAACCTTCTACTTACATTTGTGACACTTTTTATTGTTGTGATGCTTTTTAATCTTATTTTTAACATTATCTGGACCCACAGATTCCTGTTGTCTGGATCACTTTACACATTTAGCATAATTACATTGCATATTAAAGGAATATAGATTTAACATTTTGGCTTGATGAAAAGATCAATAGGCCACAGGCTCTCATGTCTGTACAGCACATATGATATGTTAGCTAAGCTAAGTTAGCCAGCTGGGAGATGGTTAGTCTATCTTAGCATAGAGATTGGGAATTAAATTGACATTATGTAAGTTCTGCCAGTAGGGATCTCTCAGATTTAATACAACAACAAAGGATGTAGTCTGATGATGTGGTAAAGTCGCGTGGAATCATGGGAGTTGTTGTCTTTATTTAAACTTTAAACTGTTTTCGTTAAACAATCAGCATTGCTAATGAAAATCTGTCTGACATCTGACAGGCAGAAACCATGTTCATGGTCGAGATAATGTCTTAATGTTTTATTCACGTTGTATTTAGTGAAGTTTGAAGACGTCTGTCCTCACTCCCTGTATCCAATGTTTTCCTGTAAGTTATAAACTAGTGGCGAGTTGGAAATGCACCGTTACCTTGAATAAAACATGAATTTCTCTGGGTTTGACCATCATTGGTTTGTTTAGAGGTGCTGATGGGTGTTTTGTTTTTAGCTTTGGACGCAGCCAGGTTAGCTGTTACCCCTGCCCCAAGTCTGTATGCTAAATTGAGCTAAGCTAATCTCCTAGCTCAAGCATCATATTCAGCATTAGCATAGAGTGATTTTGATTGTCTCATCTATTTATCATTAACATTTTATGATACACTAAACTATGTTTATTTTCTCTGACTTATACCTTAATGCTTATTTTTCTGTTGGAAAAAAATGGATAGCTTTAGCCCTTCAGGACTCTAGAAATTATTCAAACGAAACACACTGCAAAGGGAGAGCCACTCTGGTTGAACTGCTAAACCTGTGATAAGGGCTCATACACAGACCTTACTTTGTTTTAGGGACACATGAGCCAAAAAGGTTGTAAACAAATATTTGCTGCCTTCAAATGGAACCTGCTAGCTCATGATTACAACATTTGAAGTTGTGTACTTGACTCATGGACAGAAATTTTCTTCATATGGACTCTCCAGAGAGACCGTGATGATCACAAGGCTCTTGACCGACCTATGAGTTCTGTTTTCTGAGCGGATTTCCTATTCAAAGCTGCCTCTCACAGTCTAATATCTTCCATCACTGGGGTTCCTTCCTGCCTCTGCTGCTTCAGCTCCAAATTAAATGAGCAGAGAGGAGAGAGGGTGCAGCATCCCGGGCTGTGTCGGGGTCGGCCATGAATTACAGTGAATGAATAAAGCGAGTCCCTGGAGGGCAGGAGACGGGCTGGACGCTTGGTCCTGTAGCCCAGTGAAGGCATCTGCCTAATCAACACTCCAGTGGGAGTCCTTGCTTCATTATGAACTCAACAGTATTTCTTAAGAAAGGTAACCAGGGGCTTTCTTGTCCTGATGTTGCTGGGGATTGATAACTTTAACAATGGTGCCATTTTGCCTCACTGGTTTTAGTGAAAAATACTCACAAAGACAAGATGTTAATTTTGTCCTGTGCAGAGCTGTTTGATGGAAGAAGGGGTTTGCTTCTTTAGGTAGGAAGGGTGATACAAGAAATACGTATTTAAATATTTGTGACTGATCTCAACACCAGCAGCTTTTTTAATTGCATTTTTAAGCGCAGCTGAAAAGGCTAACTTAGGTTTTGTGTGACATATTCATGCTCTGCTGTCTGCAGAGACACTGTGCAAGGAAGTTCTTGACGGTCATGCTAACTGTAAAGTAACTACTTTGTGGGCTTATTTTTTACAAAAAGTTTTTAAATAATTTCAGTTAATTACAATTTGGATCTTATTTTTATAGTTTGTTCCCATTGTTACAAACAAAACTTATGTCTGCAGCCATGCAAGTCTGGGGGTCCGCAGCTGTCCATGTATGCATCTGCTCGGAACTATAATAGAGCCCTGAGTCTGTTCACACCAGTGTTTTGAGCTAAATGTTAACCTCAGTATGCTAACACGCTCAATGTGACAACGCTAACATGCTTTGTTTACCAGGTAAGTCATAATTATTACAATATTCGGCATCTTAGTTTCGTGTTTTAGCATGCTAACATCTGGCATAATTAGCACTACGCAACACAATATACAGTTGAAGCCATGTTTCTAGTATCGCTAAAAATGTTGTACTCACCAAGTTATCGGCTTAGATCTGGGAACAAACATGACACCACTAAAGATGCAGTTACAGACTGACTTTGCAGTCCCACTTTGACTTACATTACTTGTGACTGCAAACAGTTTTCCTGTGCGATGAGGCTTTATTACCAACTGTGCACCCACTTTTAGTTTTATCTCCAAATAAAGTGGTTTAAATAATGTGGCTAAACTATTGGCTGTTTATAACCTGCCTGATCGTCTGACCACTTGATTCTTGCTCCATAGGACTTTGTTGTAGTGCACCCCTTTCTACTAAAAATTATGAAATATACGAAAAATCTGAAAAAGTTAGAACTTAGAAGAAAACCACTGATTCATCAAATCTCAAAAATATCTGATGTTGAATCTATCAGTACAGTGTTCAGTGACAACATATTTCATTTGTTTTCCAAAAATGCACCTTATCTAGTAATACAATATCTGCTCATAGCAACTACAGCCTTATTAAAGTTTTTAATGATTATGTTTGACTCTGGCAGAACTGGGATTATGGGAAAGACTGTGGTGTTGATTTGTGTAGTGAAGCTCAGTGATTAATTTGGTAAGAACGAGACAACAGTTGGAAAAGTTGAAATTCTCCTTCAAGCTCACATACTTACACATACATAAAGAGTCTATTTATTCTGTCATCAGTGGTTTGGTTCTCTAACACCAACATTCACCTCAACTTTTTTTTAAACAATACCCTGCATATTCAAGTTACACATAATTCAAACTTATCTCAAACTCCTATATACTGCCTATTATCAACAAATCTTCCTGTTTGCTTGTATATGAGGGGAAAGTTATTGAGGAGCATTAACTCTTACTTGCAGTCATAAAATAAAGTGTTAAAGAGAAAACAGCATGCAGTGGGTCTAAGTGAACCCCAGGGCCCAGTGTTTTACCGCTCTGGATTTAAAGTCTCGTTACTGGGAGATTATTAGACTTAATCTAGTAAAGAGGAGCGTGACGTTCTGATCACCCTGAAGGCCTCTGAGAGTCTTTCGAAACAGTAGGGGAATTCATCTGAGGCGGCCATATGTTGCCTCCCTCATGCCTCCACTCCGAGGGGGGAGAGGTGTGGCTAATTCTTAAGTGAAGCCCATTCAAACATCACCTGAGGCACTTAGCTGGCAGGTAGCGCCTCAGCCAGCAGTCAGAGCAACCCCGTGTGTTGTGAATGGGCTGGGATGCTGTTGATGGAGCACCAGGTCACCCACGGTGTGGAGGAGGGTGAGCTTTGCCTCGGGGCAGGTGGTGGCTGGGTAGCAGAGGAGCAGTGAGGTGCAGAGGGTGACCATCCTGGGAGCCCTTTGAACTGGAGGCTGCAGGTGGAATGTGCTTAGTCAGCAGGTCACTTTTTTCATCCTGCTTAAGGGGTGAGCCTGGAGAGTCAAGCTAATGCTAATTGTCCTTGATGTGGTGGTGTGTGACCAAGATTTACCAGTCATCATGACCAATCCATTGTCCAGATTCACCAGCAGCAGCACAGACTCTTCCTCTTTGATCTGATAAATCCAGGACAGTCTCTAGGAGGACAGTGATTGCAGAGATTAAACAAACCTGCAACCAGGACGTGTCTCTGCATATATTGATTCTAGTATTGGACATAACTTGTTGGATTTAATGTATAGGTCCCAGTGATGATCCTCTGGGGTTTCTTTCACCTGACACACTGCATGATCAGGACTGAGTATCTGAAGGAGGAGAGAGCCTGAGGGTCACAGCTGCTGTTTTTACAAGCTGCATAAAACCACAATGTCCTCCTACTGTTTCATTATGCTCAATGAAAACACATGCAAAGCAATTGAATGATGAATGCATGGGCACAATCACCTTGCTTTCATGTATGTACAGAACCATATATTTTAAATACTGTATAATCAGAATGAAGACAAAGGTTCTTGTTCCCAGCAGAAGATATTTCAAAGAACAGTGTCTTTTTCTGTCTTCTGTGACCGTAGGTTCTTTGAGGACAAATTTGATCCTCCCATGTCTCCCATGTAATTTGAAAAGTCCAGTCAAATCCAGTCCATGCTTGTTTTAGTTGTCTGAAAGTAATGCTGAAGTGGTTTCTGTTTTGGAAAAACTTTTAGAAAGAGCTTAATCATATGTTAGAGGTATGGGCTGAAGTCACGTGACTTAGACTCAAGTCACAAATTTGATGACTTTGACTCAACTCGGCCTGATACCTTCTGCCAAGCCCAAAGATTAAAATGTTATTCAAAAAGTGTGAATCCACAAATCAATTAATTTCCCTTAATTTCCTGAATCAACTAACGTTAACACTATTCATTCTCAGCAAATCGACTCTTACAGTCACTTTGAATCAATCCGACAGCATGCAGTCAAGCTGCAGAAGGAACCATGAAGAACTAATGTTGCATTACTGCGCTCCAGCTGGAAAAATTATTACAAAGATTCATTTGCATACAAAAACTACAAGGTGGTCAACAGAAAACAAATTGCAGTATGCAAAATGTGTGGGTCAAAAATTACAGACAGGGGCAACAACTTTCAACTTGAAGTTGCAATAAGAATGGTAAGTTGAGGCTGCTATTAACAGCTACGTAACTCTGTAAATCAATAAGCCTGAGGAATCACTGTTTCATTATGACTTGTTCAGGACTGGAAACTCAAAGTTTAGGACCTGGAACTTCAGTGCAAAGGCTTAAGATGAGACTTGTGACTTGCAAAACACGACTCCTACCTCCGGTATATGAAATCTTCTGAAATGTGTTTGTGCAGCTGGACAGATGATCTGTTCTGTAGCCATATTGGCAATTGTTCACTGTCTTGTAAGTCCATACAAGCTGGACAGTCAAAAATAAAGGCTAGCCAAGGAAATGTCTTATGATAGCTGAGCATTTACCAAACAAGAACAGCTTGAAAAAGTCACAATCATAAATGTGCGGCCCCGACTCTGGAGGAGTTTGATAATGGATCAGGTAGAGCATGGCTACACAGGGCAAGACTGAAAGATCATTTCTTTTCTTGATTAAAATGTTTTCCTGATTAATATGATTTTAAATATAACACCACTGTCATTGTAAAAAGCCTGTCACATGCGCTTAGAAGTTATTTCTTAAGTTTTTGCTATTTTTCAGTTAAACCTTGCTGTTAATTATGTTGTTTAAAAGGAGCAGATGTATTGAGTACATCAGGTTATGTGACCCTCAGTAGTGACAGCGTTATGTATGTTAAACTATTTGAAAAATTCACTGAACATATGTACTTAGATTCCAAAGCTGAATTCCATTGGAAAGGTTGTCGTTGAGACGCTGTGATGTCAAACAGGGACGTGAGTCCCTGGATGCAGTCAGTGTGACTGGAGCCACATGACTCAGGAGACGTGCTACTCCTTCAGTGGAATCCCTTTGTGTCTCCTCAGACCCAGGGCATCTGACCACAGGGGCCCCAGACGACTGGAGTATTACACACAGATGCACCAACATACCTCAGCCTCACCCTCATCAACTGACAGGCAACTCCCACCTAATGAGGCTACGATTTGTTAGTCAAAATGAAGAGGGAGAAGCAGCAGCACTCAGGCTCATGAAACATTGAATTTGCATAAGGCGACTAGACTTCAAAAGGTGCTCGTTTGTTTAATTGTTTTACAGACTGTTTCTGCTGCAGTGATAACATCAACACAAACAGTTATAAACTCTGATTGACTTTTATGAGATGGAATCGGTGAAAAGAGGCTCCTGGTGGGTTAACAGACACAAGGTGTGCCTTTGCTAAGGGAACGATTAAACAGATTAAGTTTGATCAATTAAGGACTGGTGCACTGTAAAAAATCCAATCCACTGTCATCCCATCTTGTCACATATTGATGTTGTATCATCGTCCCTCCACCTCTCATACTGAAGCAATGTAGCCCTTATTAGACTCTGCCAGAAAGCCTCTTTTAACATGTGGTTTATGTTGTCAACGGTCGTAGTTTGGGTACGTTTACACAACAAAACTAAATGGGTAGGTTTAGGATGAGCCCATGTTTGAGGTTACAGTAAGTACATTATGTTACCTACGTCACATGATGCCACATGACATCATATGACATCACTGAAGCCACTGGCAACACGAAAGCCACATGACACACATGACGTTATGTACCTTAAAACTGGGACATGAACCCTGGTCATCTGTGTGAGAGTCCTGTGTTTGTTTGAGCCATTCATCCACCTCAACTCCTGTATGTGTGGACTTTCTCCCTCCTAACGTCAAAAGCCTGATGTGTCTCATACAGCTGCAGATGGGTTTACACTGAAGTCAGCTGAAAGCCCAGTGCGTCTCTTTCAGCTGCAAACAGGTACCATGTCTGTCTGAATGAGTCCCTGTGGGGCAGGGACAAAATGTTGGTATCTGATGACTTGGGAGTGAAAACAATCATATAAACATATAAACACGAGTTCTTCTAACCTGAAGCGAGATGGAACACGAGACTTCATATATCTCTTAATGGATGCACGTGGGAAAATATCACGAGATATATGAAGCCTTGTGATACATCGACGGCATGTTTACATGCTACCTGGGAGGCTACAGTTGACATTTCAGCTAAAAACATGGCGGCTCACAGACAGTTGGATTACACCACACGAGCAGGATGGAGACATTTTGTGTTTGTTTTGTGTTCTTTTCTTCTTTTTTTTTTTACATTTTATCCGTGGTCTCCATTCACTACCATTGGCTGCAACCCTGTTTTCTGCTGAAACTCCAGAATTGTTTTGTGAACTGCAGATCTTCACCCATCCTCACATCGGCATAGGGGTGAGTACATACTGTGGACTATCATTCTGGGGTGGAATATCACTTTAAGTTAAATGAATAGTTTATTTTTTTTCAGTGAGGAGCTAGCTACTGTGTATATGATGGTGCTCTGAACAGTATGCTGCGCTGCAGCAGCCTTGTCCCCGCTGTGTGTCACACTGCTGCTCACAGCCAACAGATCAAGGCCTTGGCCCCTGTGGTCCCCTGTTAGCCCCCAGCCAGCCTCCAGGTGGGCGCTGCTAATGAGCCCCAGTCGTAGCTCCGGCGTGGGCCTCTTCTTCCCAGGGTTGGAGGGGGCCACAGAGGGGGCAGAGGGGGTCTGCCGGCTGGGTCAGCACCAGGCAGGGGGCTGGGGATGGGACAAGGAAGAGAAACACAAGAGGGAGAGTTGAAAATCACACTTTTCAGACCTTATTAATGGTGAGTTTGTATATGAGTGTGGGAAGATCGAGTGTGAGGGCCGTGGAAGGAAAAAGCTTGTGCCACATGGTGCATTATGAAACAGAAGTCCATTTTGTGTTCTTTGATCTGTGTTTATTGTAATTGACTGCACAGTAGTCCACTTGTCTCCCCTGCTTGCTGAATGGGCCAGGCGGTAGGTTCTCTTTGCCTTTACAGTGTGAGATATTCCAGAGTAAACAACCCCTCCTTCAGCCGCGATGTGATACACGTGAAAGAGAGTGCAGTGACTAATGGGAGTGTTTGTCTGATGCTGCCAGCCTCCGCTTTTGTTTCCTGGGCTTTTGATGTGATTGATACATGGTGTTTTCAAAGACACAAATCGTCTCCTAAGCAATGTTTTGGCCAAAATAAAAGTTAAAGGGTGGGTACGTGCTGTGGAGTGTGTGAATCCCCACATCAGAGGGGACAGGAAGGGCGGTGGTGTTTGGGGTTTAGAGGGGACTTTGATGATGGGATGATGATCGAAGTGACCACAAACATGGGAACCACCACAAACCCTTGGTCCTAAGTTCAACCATTGTGTATCCAGGTTATTGCTACACTCAGGTGATTTTTGCATTGACTAACATACACAATAGCTCTTTACCATTTTACTCTGAACATTAAAGAATCCCAGAAACTTGTCCTGCAAGTCTGTGTCCTTTGTTTTACCTCTGGCCTTGTGCAGGAATGTGCTGAGCTCAGCCTCAGCAAGAAAACCGTGACATAAAGGATCGAGTGAGGGATCGGTACTCCACCAGCGTCTTGCAGAGTCAGCATCTCTTGCTCTCAGAGCGGTGGAAAATGATTTGTCTGTAGTCCTGTCTTTTTAATGCTCTGGTGTTAGTAAGGGAAACTGTGATCTAAAACTACGTTTTAAGACAAGATTTAAAATGAACCTGATGCCTGAACTCAGAAGCCTGTCAAAGTTCTGTCACCCTTAATTTTGAACATGGACTCTGGAACAGTTAGAGGCATTTAGAAGTTCAAGAATTCAAAGTTTTTATAATAGTAAAAACATTATAATTACAGTCATGGTGGTCACTGCTGACATGACATTAGTTATTGCTTAAAAAATAATGAAATCCAAATTTTATATTCTGGCACAAACCCTGCAAGGTCTTTGCTGTAAATAATAGTGCTTGTATTTTAAAAGAGATGCATTGACACCAAGATTGGGTGGATGTGACAAAAATGTTTTGGTCACTAGTCTTGCTGCAGAATTCTGCACAATTCAAAGCTGTGTAATGGCTGGACTGTTAAAGGAGCATTCCAATGATTTAGCATGTGGAGTGACAATGGACAACTAAGAAAGTGTCAAAATTGATGCAGAAGAACCAGAGATACTTTTAAAAAAAAAAACCTTGTCAAAACCTGGTGTCTACATTACCCACAATGCAATTTAACTGCCAACAGTTCAGTTTCATTCATGTGTGTTATGTGGATTAGGTAAGCAGGTTTTGCTTCAGCACTGGGGGGACGCATAGGAAGCAGGAGGACTGGGCCTCCTGTATCAAACTTCCTGTGTTCTGGTGAATTCTTATAAACCAATTCATGGTGGAAATGTCTTCATGTCTTCATGTAAAGGAAAACACAAAATCCAGCTGCCAGGTGACAATTCGAAATACAGTATAATGGAAAACAATGCAGACATGATGTATTGCTTTCAAATGTTTATTCTCCTGCGGAAGATCATCTTTTTTATCTTGTTTAACACTGTTGTGTGAATTTAAAGGCTATATATAAATTCCAAGTGATGAAATTCAAATTCAAGTGTCTGTCAATGCTGCCCTTCTTTTCACTGTCTTTGGACAGCTGTCATGCAGCTAGCTTGTCTGCTACTAGCTTAGCTAGCCAGAAGCTTTAATTATTAGCAAGCAACATTACCTTAAGATTAGTGAGCAAACTAGCAAACAGCACTTCTATGAGTTAAGTGAAGTAGCTCATTAGCTGCTATCACAACTCAACTTAATGGAGAAAAAAATGTCCTAATATCCAGGCTCCTCCATGGTTGTAAACCTGTGTTAAAAGCAGCCGTGTAGCTCCAAGCTGCTAACCATTAGATGTATTAAGAAGATCAGGATACAGTGTTGGAGGTGGGCTCAGCTCATTTCATTCCTAATAAAGATTATTCATGATGGCTTAGTGAGACTTCTATTGACCAAGGCAGCTAACTACCAGTTTAGCCCTCCACTAGCTTGAATGTGGATAAAATGATTTAATTGTGTGGCTCTTTAAAACTTTCAAAATGTTATTGGACCAAATTGATCAGATCATTTTGTGGGGGTTGTGACACTCAAAAAATAGACAGTTTTACTGCCTCTTCTTTCACAAAGTAAGCATATGGGAAAAACGTCTTTTTGAGCCACTGCGCATCATGTCAATTACAATTACATGATTCAGCCACTATGTCAAATTAGCTTCAAAGCCTGGCACTCTTCCTGGGGGCTTGCACTCCAACCGATCAACCCCCTCTTGAGCCACAAAGGGTTTTGCACAATTTTTTTTCTTGTATGCAGTTGTACTCCAAAGACCTGTGAACAGACTGATAGTTCCCCTTTAAAGCAGGTGAACCATATATTACAATAATCTAGACAGATATATGTGTGAATTATTATCATCATGTTACTAAATTAAATAATTTAACCATTTTTTTTTAACTACTCCTCAGTTGATA
Source organism: Lutjanus campechanus (assembly GCA_027495735.1). Taxonomy (NCBI): domain Eukaryota; kingdom Metazoa; phylum Chordata; class Actinopteri; order Lutjaniformes; family Lutjanidae; genus Lutjanus; species Lutjanus campechanus. The sequence continues at coordinate 1,028 of JAJHUR010002643.1, read as the reverse complement.
ATAAATCTATGTTGTCACTGACAGTCTGCCTCACAGCCTGCAGCCGGACCGTCTCCGCCTGTCACCTCGTTCCTCATAATGTGCCCTCAAGAATGGGCACAGATTAAGGCTTCTTTTGGTTCTCTAACCTCATTTTAGGGCGTAAAAAGAGTTGGTTTTATTGGGTCACCATTTTTGCACGTGTTGGATCTCCTGTGGTGCTGGTCAGTCAGAGTGGAATACCCTTGCTTCATGGGTTCACACCAACACCATAAAGGGGTCTTTGTTGCCCATGAGTGGGGTCATCTCTCTCCTCCTCTGGCCAATAAACGTTCACATTCTCCACCTTTCTTATGATTTTGTTTA
>JAJHUR010002601.1:0-17079 GCA_027495735.1 Lutjanus campechanus | reverse complement strand
ATAAAGTCAGCGATCACAAATTAGAATTATATATTTATTTTAAAAACAACCTTTCATTCACCTGTTTGGATTGGATTCTTCGGGAGATTTTAGCGTCTGAAATGCGTTTAGCGCATTTCATTACCGCCAGCTGATGGAGGTAAATCCGTCCGTATGCGGCATCTCTGACTGTATTTAACACAGAAGTAATTTGGAAAAGTATTAATCTAGTGCATTAAGGGTCAGAAGAGTTTGAATTCATGGTGCTTTGTTCTTATTAATCAATTAATTATAACCACAGTAAGCTCGCCGTCATATGCGCGCGCGCGCACACACACACACCCACACACACAGGCCCGCTCTCTCTCCCTCTCCCTCCTCTGTCTGTCTCTCTCTCTCTGTCTCTCTGCCTATCTGTCTGTCTGTCTTTCCCTCCCTCTCTCAATTGTGCGTTTACCAGAACCTCTGGTAATATCGCCAAGGGAAAAAAACTATCGTTGTTCATCCCTTCAATCGCCAATATACGATCGGATCGCCAATCGGCACAACCCTACTTTAGATATCACCAAAGCTACAATAAACATCACAATGATGATGATTATGATTATGATTATGATCAATTTCCATGATGACAAGCCTGACCAGTTTCCCAGTGACACCAAGTAAAAAATGTCCACAGTGGGATGTAAAAGTGACGGCTTTTACATCAGATGCTCTTCCTCTTTTTTCCAGACTCTGTACCGCGTGTCACACATCCAGCACGCTTCAGAGTAAAACAGCAACATCCGTCTTGTCTTTTCACCACAACTTTGCAACAATATTTAGAGAGTTATTACTTTAAAAGCAGCAACAGTAACACTATTTGACACTTTGATAGTTAGTGTGCGGTTCACATGTGGGTTGACAGACCAACAACCAGCTGTAAATATATTTTTTAAAAGCTTATACATCTAGATAAGAAAATGTACACTATAGTACACTTCATTCTAAAGTTTGCAGTTGTGGTGGCGTTGCAGTAGATGCTTCGCTATATGTTGCCTGACGGGGACCTGCGCTCCGCTAGTTTTATGTTATATTTGCCAGCGAGTTGATCATTACAACAGAGGACAATACAACACACAATAGGTGGTGCGACAGAGACATAAATCGGGTAGGATTAACGCAGTGAAGGGCTAATCCTGCCAAAATGATACCTCTCATTGTCACACGCCCAAACACACATAAATACTTAAGATGACGAGTGTAAGCAGGAGAAATTATGCAAGATAAAAACGCAGCAAGTGCTCAGCTGAGACACAGAGGATATTAAAAATGAGATGAGAGAATTCCCAGAGTTTAAATCTAAAAGCAGCCCTCACAACCTGCAGCACCTGACTGGCATCAAATAACGAGAAAAATGACGACATGTGCCACAATACTGCAGAGACCTCTCCCTTCCTACGTCAGGCGTGGAATAAGAATAGAATAGAATGAGACAGCACTGTACATCATTTAAGAAGATAATCCTAAACAGTTCTCCTCTGTGACAACCATCATGACAACAACACACATATAAATATTTAGAAATTCACAGAATCAGGTACCAAAATCTTAAAAAAAAATCACTGTGAGTCACACAGATGAAAATGTAGACGTCAAATTAAGGCTCAATCTGCCATGAAAGATGAAGTAAAAGAAAAATACAAATGGAGCCAAAGGTGGCTACTGAAACAGCAGAGACAACCGCAGAGAAAATAATGTGTGATAAAATTGGCTTGGTCTGAAATCTAATTCTCAACTCCTGATCCCCCTAAACACAGCCTCTGCTGGATCCTGTCACCCACACAGAGCTCTCTACAGCGGTGTGCCACAGCCGCTTAAAACGGAGAGAAAATCACTTTTGGCGGGTTTCCTCCTTAAAAACCCACACTTTGGATGACCTGAGAGAGAGCATAAATCATTCTGTATGATGTAAAAAAAAAATCATGGTTCCCTCTGGCATATCAGAAATGGTTAATGAAGTGAGAGGTAGCTGAGAGGCTGGTGCACCCTAGTGGTGACTGCTGCATCAAGCCTCACAGTCCTTCACACACACCCACTCTGCTGCTGTGTGGAGGCTGACTGATCCTGGCTGAAGCTGCGCTGTCAATATTTCATTTAGCTGTTTGAAATCCAGAACAGCACAGCACTGCTAGAAATAAAGGTTCCAGCTAGAACCACAAAGGCTTCTACAGCTTGTCTCCACAGGAGAACTCTTTTTAGCTCCTGGTTCACTTGGAATTATTTCAACTGAGAACCCAAAATAAAGGCTTACACCTAGATACTTCTGTGAAAGGTTTCACCCAGAACCCCCTATGAGAGGTTCTACAGAGAACCCTTCTGTGGTGTAATGTTCCATGCGGAACCCACCCCAGGGGTTGTATCAAGAACCTTCATATATCCCATCCCATTTTTATCTAACCCGGAGAGTTCTACCAAGAACCCCTCTATATTACAAGGGTTTTATTACAAACTCACCGATATGGTGCTACGAGGTACATTTTTATATTCACAGGGTTCTATTGAGAACCCAACCAGGAGGTTGTAATGAGAGCTTCTGTATATTCCTAGTGTTTTATGTGGGACCCACCCAGTGGGTTCCACAGAGACCCCTTTTATATTCCAATGGTTTTGTCAAGAACCCACAGTGGGGGTTCTATAGAAAACCCTTTTATAATCCCAGTGTTCTATATAGAACCCACCCAGGGGGTACTACTGAGAACATTTTTGTATTCCAAGGGTTTTATCAGGAACCTATCCTGGTGGTTCTACCGAAAACCCTTTTATATTCCAAGAGTTTTATTTTAGCCCATGGTGTGGGTTCTACCGAGAACTCTTTATATTCCAAGAGTTTTATCTAGAAACCACCCAGGACGTTCTACCAAGAACTTTTTTTTATATTCCAAGAGTTTTATTTTAACCCATCCTGTGGGTTCTACCGAGATCTCTTTCATATTCCAAGGGTTTTATGTAGAACTCGCCCAAGGGGTTCTGCTTTTTCAATAATTTTAACACAACTTGGCGAACTCTTTATTCCATAAAAGGTTCTTTGGTTCTTAATGGACACTTTGGTCTTACAAAGAACCCTTGACTATCCCTTTCTTCAAAAGAAAGGTTCTTAAGAAGGAAAACGGTTCTGGGTAGAACCTCAGCCTTTCAGGAGAAACCCTTATTTATAAGAGTGTAAGCCTCAGATGTCCACACTGTCCTGTGTATCAAACCACAGCTCCTTTATAACAACAGCAGAGGGAACATGACACAAGGCTCATAATCCAGTTAATGGGGAGACGGTGTGTGTGTGGGGGGGGGGGAGTTGATTTTCCATGTTGTTCTCTGAATGTCAGAGATGAGTGTGGAAGGAAACGATTAGCGGTGGCAGATATGGAGCGATAAAGGAGGGCAGAGCCGACCACAGCTCACAGTCCATCAGCTGTTCTTGGCACTGTCAATTAGGTAGGACTTTGGTGATTACAAGAATTGGAAATTGCAGTGTTTGCCGCAGGCCAGAGCTTTATGTTCCTGCTCACAATTAGCGGGTAAGTAAGACGGTAAGTGATTACTGCTTATCGGCAAGCATCAGGGTGAGAAGCCGTTCCCCTCCTCTTCACTTTGTGTCATAAAATCTGTTGTAATTCACTGTGCGTGACTCTCTGATTAGGTACCCTGCCCACAGTGGTGCAGTGAAGGGTTAAAGGGAGGCTGTACTAGCACAATGAGTCTATGGGGGAGGACAGCTACAGGCGAGGATGTGCGTACAAGACAAATCTGAACCAGATTCAGCCCACATCTCTGTTGGCTGTGGTTTTCTTTCCCAGAACCCATGAAAATGAAAATGTGACAACGCTGCCTGACTAATTCAAATCCTGCTCTCTGTGTGAATGTGGCTTCTTCTTCTTCTTCTACTGCAGGTTCTGTTTACCTGTGAGCTTCTTGACGGGCTGCAGCCTCACGCTGATGGTCTGGTGGGTGAGCAGCGGGGAGGAGGGCAGCGAGCGTGACACGCCCTCCATGATGCGAATGTGCTGCATGCCCTCAGTCATGGAGAGCGGGGGCACGGCGTAGTCTCCTTCAAAGGCACAGTCGCTGTCTATGCTGCCACCTGCAGGACGGGAGGGGAAGAAAAGACAGCGTGAGTGTGAGTACGCTTTCAGCTGTGCAGGACTATTCAGTTGGCTGCCTGTGGGCCCTTTAACCACCTCAATCTGACCTATAAATATGAAAAATAGTAAATGAAACATTGTTTTTATTAAATCAACAAGCTACTTCTGAGTTTATGGGGGTTCACATTGTTTGATCATTTATTATTCATTGGTTATGTCTGTCCTTAAGCATAGATACATATGATTTTAAGGTAATATACTTGACTAACAAATCTTAAAATTTAAAGTATTTTTCATGATGAGTGTGCAGGATAAATACAGGAGCCTCACAGCCTGAGGAAAGAGGTAGAATTTCTTTTTGAGGATGTAAAGAATAAAGTATAGAAACTTTATATTGCATCTGTATGGTCCCACTCAGTTGTGTAGTGATTGGTTGGACTATTTATCTTTTACATAAAAGTTTTAAACGCAGGAATGTAAGGAACTATAAGGTACCCAGTCAAAAAAGTCTGTTTCCGGCGTCCCAAACGTGGTAATTTTTTTATTTTTTGTAATTTCTTTCTTTCTTTTAATTAGTTGGAAGACAAAAGACAAACACTAACAGGACAGTATAGACAATCCAAAACTGTAAAGACGGGATAGACAGACAGTTGGCCATGAAGCAAGAGCGGAAAACATCATTCACTGTCTGGTGCTGATTGATTGACTGACACTTTTATTGTCAGAATAAGTGTGAAATTTGTCTTGCGCCATAGTAGCTCAGTTTGCAGCATCATAGATAAGAAACATCAGGACAAGAAACAAAATACTTACATTTGACCTGACATTACAACCACAATAATTAAGATAATAGTAGTAATGACTATAATAATAACTAATGGGGTACATATACAGTATATATTAAAAAGTTTGAAAGCCACTGGATTAATCGTCACAATCCAACAAACTGTTTCAGCACTCGTAGTGTTTATTCTAGGACCACTGTGCTGGATTGCATTGGATTCTCCTGGTGTTTCTATTTGTTCTGCCCTGTACAAAGTGTATGGCGGTTGTACAGTGTGTGAGCGCTGTAATAGAACCTCAGCCTGGTCCCTGGATTCTGATATCAGTGCAACACCAGTATTGACTGTGACAAGATTGGCGTGACCCAGAAGAGAGAACAGCCCTGCAGGCAACACGTGCCGTTTACTTTCACTGTTATGAGCTGCAGCCCTGCCTGACCTCAGTGAGTCCCACGGCAACACAACACCCCACAGTTTTAATCTACGGTAATAAAGGAGGACTCTCTAACCATCTGAAGTGTGTTTAAACAAAAAAGAGCACAGTCATAACCATGAGAGAGCATTTTATTTACAAAAAAAAAGGCTCGCACAATGAGCTGTAATTACAGACGGAGCACAAACAGCCACTCTCCATCACTCAAAAACCACAAAATATGACAACTTAGGCTTTTTCAAAACTTCACACACATACACATTCCCCTAGTGAACAAAAAAATAAACAAGCTGTCTGTAAACACAACATCCATTTTGTGAATCAGCTCTGCCTCAGTCAGACTGCCCATTTCCCCGCAGACGGAGCTGTAAAAGCAACTGGTCAAGCAACGGTCTCGCATCAGATAGCAGCCGCCACAGTGAGACATGGAGCCATTATCAGACACCAGTGCGTGACAAGTCCCAGAGGAAGCCCGTATGACGTTTGGGACGGGGTCGGATCGGTTGTTGTGATTGAAAAAACACCAGTCTAGAAACACTTGCAACACATGCAAGAAATAACAAAAAAAAAACACTTCCACACGTCTCTGTGTGGCTCCAGCAGTGCTGGAGTCAGTCCATCCATTCACTGGGGAATGTCACGGCAGAAGCAAAAACAACCGCCGGAGCAGTGGTTAACATCCCAAAGCATGCAAATTCTCCTCATGTATGCAGAGCCTGGTGTGAATACCAAAAGGGGGGGACTTAGTATTCTGGTAGCAATTATCGGTAGTCAAGATCCAGCTCAATTTGAATGCATTGAAATATGGGATGAAAACATACAATTATACATCTATTAACCAATTATACTTGAAAAATGGCAAAAATTTCGCACTTTTTGGTCTCAACACTAAAATGAAACTCATGAAAGGAGAACATAAACTGTGGTGTGTTGAAGCAGAAATCAAGAGGGCAAATGATGGAGAGTGCACTCTTAGAAATAAGGGTTCCAAAAGGGTTCTTCTGGAAGGGCTGAGGTTCTACCCAGAGCTATTTGCTTCTGAAGGATCTTTTTTTTGAAGAAAGAGTTTATCAAGCATTTTTTGTCAGACTAAGTGTTCCATTAAGAACTCTTTTCATCCAAAGAACCCTTTTTGCAAAAAAGAGTTCTTCAAGGATTGTTGAAATTCTTATAGAACTCCTTAATTAAGGGTTCTTTGCTCCATAATATGAAAGGTTTTCCAGTAGAACCCCCTGGGCGAGTTCTAGATAAAACCTGTGGACTACAAAATAGTTCTGGGAAGAAATTCCTGAGTGGGTTCTAGATTAAACTCTTGGAATATAAAAACTTGGGTAGGTTCTACATGAAACACTGGAAGAACACCCTGAGTGGGTTCTAAAGAAAGCTCTTGGGATATAAAAAGTTTCTCTGTAGAACCTCCTTGGTGAGTTCTAGATAAAAAAAAAAACATTAGAAGGTAAAAGGGTTCTCATTAAAACCTACTACTAGATAAAACTGTTGGGATTTAAAAGGGTTCTTGGTAGAACCTCCTGGACAGGTTCTTGGAATATAAACGGGTTCTTGGAAGAACTCCCTGGGTGCATTCCAAATAAAACTCTTAGAATATAAAAATGTTCTCTGTGGAACACTCTGGGTGGGTTTGAGATAAAAAACTCTTGAAATGTGAGAGGGGTTCTCGGTAGAAGCCCCTGGGTAGGTTCTTGTGAGCACCCTTAAGAAGTGGAAGGGTTCTAGACAGAACCCCAAGAGACGGTTCTGGGTGGAACATTACATCATAGAGGGGTTCTCTCTAGAACCTCACATAGGGGACCTTAGGTGACACCTTTTATGGATGGCTCTAGGCACTTAGGTTGGGTTCTTGGTTGAACTCTTTGAAATGGTTGCAAGTGAAACCTTTACAAAAGGTTCTACCAGGGTTCTCCTATGGAGGACAAGCTTAAGAACCCTTTATGGTTCTAGTTAGCGCCTCTATTTCTAAGAGTGTAGTAGAGAGCCTGGTATGAATACCAAGGGGGGAACTTAGTATTCTGGTGGCAATTATCAGTAGTCAAGATCCGACTCAATTTTTATGCATTCAAATATCTGATGAAAACATACAATTATACCATGATTAACCAATTATACGACAAAAATGGCAAAAATTTAGCACTTTTTGGTCTCAACTCTCAGTAAATTTCTTTTCTGAAGAGCCTCATGAAAGCAGACATAAACTGTGATGAGCTGAAGTAGAAATCAAGAGGCGTGATTTAGGGCAAAAGACGGGAGGGGTGGAGAGGGAGGAAAAGCCGCACTTCAGATCCAGAGAACAAAAGCGTTGAGGGGGAAATGATGGTGTTTTATTTTAGGCTGCGATGAGAGACATGTTTAAGGGGCCACTCCATGCCTCGAAATAAACACACACACCTACTCATCGAGGTGTTCGGCTCAAAACATGCACGAGGAGGAGAAAAAAAAACAGGGCAACATGAGATTATAATTGCCCAAAACATTTCCTGCCAAGCGCTGATAAACATCTCCAGTTGTATACAGCCCATTTCCACTAGAAGTACCTCAGGTTTACAGACAAAATTACAAGAATATAAAATCCAGACAGTTCTCTCCTTGTACAGTAAATATAACTTCATTTCTACTAGTCGTAAAGTTTTCTGCTATAAAGTGGAATAAAATACAACCTGGTAAACAAGGCCTGCAAGGCTTTCTGCTGTGAAAACATTAAGGGAGAAGAAATGGGGTCTGGAAAAGAGACCGCCGAGAGAGAGAGAAGCATTATGGGAAATGAGGAGGTAAAGGTGGGGAGAAGAGCCCACATGCTGGTTCTCAGCGACTTCATTCACTCACATAATACACATTCACGCCTGGGAGCAGCTCAATACACCCCATAATAAGCACCAGAAGAGAAGACGAGCTATTGCTGAGCTGCTCAGATGGCTTCAACAGACGAAACTGAGGTCACAGCTCCAGAGTCCAGCTGACTGTCTGCAACTCCTCTGTCTCCTGACACATGACAATTTATAGAGACTAATCAATAATCGATTAGTTGTCATCTAATAAATTAATCAGCAATTATCAGTCATTTTTAAGAAGAAAATGTCAAAATTCTCTGATTTCAGCTTCTCAAATGTGACTATTTCCTGGTTTCTTTAGTCCCCTGTGACAGTAAACTGAAATATCTTTGGGTTGGTAAACTGTAACAATCGAATAGTTCATGTGACTAACGTTTTGTCTTTTAAAATCTATTTTCTCTTGTTTGTTTCCCTTATTTTACCGCCGCCTGGAAATAACGCGATACTACTAGATCTTGCGTCATTACAGGCCCAGGTAGTATCGCCGTCAAGACATCTGAAACCCTGATGTATTTTATCTTTTTAGAGTCACAGGCTGTTTATTTAACATTAGATTGTTACATCCGCCCCTAACCTCAGAGGACAGAAGAGTTGAGTGGATAAAAAGTTTATTTTTGATGACAACATGTGTCGAATAAGTGCCCGGTGAATATCGAATAGCATTTTAGTTTAAAATGGTGTTTTAAAAAGGTTGGTGAGTTGTTTTCCCTGCCCCGTTACCCAGACTTGAAGCTCTGGCAGGTTGCCTGCAGGCTGCAGGGACACTGAGCCTACATGAGACAATGACAAGCGACAACAAGTGCTACGCTGTAAGCTGATCATCTGTCTGTCAAGGTAAAGCTAAACCTGTTATACTGAGAACAAAAGTCCACTCCTCTGGAGTTTGAGTTCAGTCACTGCCTGTCTTACTGCCTACCACACTCCATTAACATTTTGCTCAGTTTAACCATTATAAACATCTACTCCCTCTGAAGGATCATTAAAGATTTCTTATGACTCATAAACAGACACTGACTCATTCGGTTCAGTTCTGCACAGGGGCGTGTACAGACTTTTTTGAGATGAGTGGCCCAAGTGAGGCTCATGCAGGGATGGCGCGCACTCATGCACACACACACACACTGGAATAGCATTAATTTACCATTTCTAATATCCCTTCCATTGCCCACTCCTCTGCAAATACACACTCTGGTTGGAGCTGGAGTTCTACATGAGGAGGATTTTTAGAATAGTTGGTTGAAACTAAGGTCCCGCCTCTCACTGGACAGACAAGCCAGTCATACTTGGGGATAATTGGCTGGCACTTGGAGAACATACTGGCTGTGGCATTGTTGGAGAAGCCAGTATTTCAACTTCCTTTAATCTCTGATGACATATATTGTAATGGTCATTTAATGATTTAGTGCAGTAAATATATTACAGATGTCTCAGTTGAAGACATCACCATGGGCTTTGAGAAACAGTGATCAACGTTTTTCATCATTTTTAGAGCCATCGTGGACCAAATGATTGACAGATTAATCAAGAATGAAAATAATCATTAGTTGCAGCCCAAATATAGCCCATAATAGCAGAATTATATAGACGCATATAACATAATCCCTTTCTGTGAGCCACTAGAACTGTGTGGTGGAGTCTGTATCTGCACAGAATCTGCCCTCTGCCTGTTTTTTCTCATTATTTTGCACTTTACCAACCCAAAACATTGTTTTTTGACATCCAGGCAATGAAACTCAACAATCAACTATCTTGCTGGTGTTTTTATGTGCAGCTTGGGCAAATCCTACTGATTCTATCTTTTTTTTAAAAAAAAGCCAGATTTGAGACATTTGTCTGCTTACCTTGACCGACGTGGCTCAGGTGAGGGTCTAGACTGGGCGAGCGGGGGTCTGCCAAGTCCTCGCTCCCGCCATCTGCAGATGAGGAGCAGAGAGAGAAAGACAGGGAGTGAGCTCGCTGGTGCGGGTAGCGTGGCAGGGAGCTGCGGGCCAGCAGCAGGGCCACATCCTCCTCCCCGATCAGCCAGGCGTGGGACCGGAGGACCCCCAGCAAGCTGCTCACACACAGACCCTCCACACCCTTCCTCCTGGGGCCCAGGCGGCCCCTTATAGTGGCGAAGGGGGACCGCGCCGCCAAGCTCCACTTTCTCCGCCTCCCCATGCTTAGACTAAACAGCCGGTGAGCCTCTATCTGTAGGGCCTGCCCATGCAGATAACAGAATAGTTGACATTACAGCCAGTGTTGCATGCAGAGAGTCCCGTGTTGGAGCTCCTCACTGGGCTCTATGGTTCACTGAGCGAGGACTAGCAGTAAAACAGTGGGCGTTTCCCACGATAGATCCACATACGGTTGATGATATGAGGATCAATTACGCCCAAGGGAGCAGGCAGGCAGAATTAGCCACAGTGGATGGAGCTGAGAAGAGGGGAGTGGGGGGAATGGGGGGCGGCATCGCTGGGCAGCACAGTCAGTGTCACCGGGGGATTGTTTCATAATCCTGCTCGAGTGCGGATGGATCTACTGTAGAGCACGACAGGCCGGCAGAGGAGGAACAAATGATTTCTACTCCGAATAAATACATCCCACTGGAGTTAAAGCAGCTATTAATACAATCTAAACTACGATGATGTATGAAAACTACTCTAAGCCGGTGGATTTTCCATGTGTGGACGGATCAAAGATTGTTGCATTAAGTAGAAAGACAAGGAGGCCTGTTATCTGCTGAAAGGATTGTATATTTTGGCGGGCCCCGCATTGTGCTTCAATCACAGCGCTCACCATCGGCCCAGAAAGCCCAAACAAATACTCGAGTATTATCTCTCCCATCGCAGATTCACACACTGTGTGCCAGTAGCCACACAGCAGGCTAGATTGGCTCGCTGGTGGAAAGATCAAGCTTGTCGATGGACAGATAGAATAAGCCGTGGGCCATGATTGTGTGAGAACTGGGCCAGCCTGAGATTGACACTGATTGTGGACGGGAGTCCTCTGCAGAGAACTGACCTGAGCCACCGCATCAGGACATGTCAGATTAATAAGAGCGCCAACAAAATGTGAAATGTTATGCCATCAAAACATATAATTTAGGAGCTATTTTGAGAAATTTAAGCAAAATTTGAGCAATAAAACACTTTTAGTCTTGGTGCTTTCAGATAAAACTGCAAATTAAGCACTTTTTATGAACACAAATGTGTATCTACTGGTATTCTCTATGGAGATTCCCAGACTTTACTAAATTTAAGCCTCTTTCCTTTAAAACTTTCCTAAAGAAACAGAGATTCTTCTTAGGAAGTCTGGTTGGGTGTAGCTGTGCTGTCAGAAACAGCTTGTGACCATGAAAGGGAAAATAACGTGTGAAAATTTGTCAGAAATTGGGAGAAATACAGAGAATTGTGATCTCGGGAGGAAATGGGGAGAGGGCAAGGAAAAACAAAAGTTTCCTGGGAAAATCGGGAGGGTTGGCAAGTATGCGTTTATCACCCGCGGGTTCCTGGCTCCTGTTAAATAAGGGTCACATCCACAAATGTCTAAGAAACGCTGAGGAAACCCTGGAGCTGAAGCATGTTTCTTGCTGCTGCTGTGCAACATTATAAGTGTTAAATACTTATCAGCAGGTGCCGACGACGACTTTATTTTTTGTGATTTTTGGGTCAGCATCATCCTGCTGCTAACACCTTTGACACCTCCTTTCCTTGCATGTTCAACACCAACAAACCCACCAAAAGATAGCTTCTCACCTCGTATACCTGATGAGCCATATCGTCTAGTAAAATCAATGTCGTGAAAATCAATAAGGGCTTTCAAAGCGATGTGCTCGAGCTACGAGCACTGCCTGCACAGTGAGCCGTGAAAACACATACATGCACATGCAAGCAGCACATATAAAGAGTGTGACGTTGTGAGCGGAAAGCTCAATGATACACAGTAATAGATTTTGCACACTTTGCTATGCTCCTGCAGCGTATCTGATTAGCACCTTAGGTGACGTTTTAAGCAGTTTGTCATCAGACAAGTTCAGTAACTCGAAATGTCATATGTGAAGTGTTGATAACTTAAATGAATGGAGGACAAGAAGCTATAGAATTAGTTAGAATAGATCCTAAAGTTCTTGTACTTTATTTTCTTTGGATGTGTGGTGACATTTTTTAAGACAGTAATATAAGCACACATAAAACAAGGAGAAAAGGAGAATGCATGCACTAAGACAAGTAAAATAAAAATAGAAAAGACGGTGTGTGTTGTAATTGGGACCAAGGAAGCAGTTATGTGGATGTGTGTGTACGTAGAAGCAGTTAAGCCATGAGTTTGTCTCTGAAGACCATAAATGTAAGAAATCTTTTCAATTTCAAATAATATCGTTCTGTCCTACGCAGCGGAGAGAAGATTTGTGTCATATGTCGCCAACCAAGCGAGCAGATTGCGCCAGTCTGTGAATGACTAACAAACATGACAGCAGTCTGCAGCCACTATAAGAACTTCCTGTCCTAAGTCTTAAGTTAAGATGGGAAGAATATCTAAGACAGAATTTTTTCCCAATTTGGTATTAGAGAAGCAAATCCTAACTAACTTTATGAATCCTATCTTATTTTTCTTCATCCTGTCTTAACTCAGGTGAGGAAATTCTGAAAACTCAATGCAACATCGCTTATCAACTTCTATGTCTGTTACCTAGCAGCAACTAATACTACTTTTCTCAGCTCGCCAAGCTAAACAAGTTTGTTATCGTTGTTTCTCATTACTGAAAAATACATTGAAACATTAAAAAATAGAGTAGATATCCAGCATCAATTGTGTAAGAGAGCAGCAGTACGAATTAAAGAAGTTAGCTACCAGAAACTTTAGCCACAATTAGCTAACACTTCCTTTAGTCATTGTTAATTGACAATACAATTAGCAACTGTTGGCTAACACTACATTAGCCAGTGTTAGCTAACACTACATTAACTACTGTTAGTGAACACTACCATTAGCCAGTGTTAGCAAACACTACTGTCAGCTACTATTATCTAATTAGTAAGTTAACCACTACTAGAGTTGGAAAGTAAAAATTCTGACAGTTTAACAGTTATCCTAACGTTAAGATTTTGGGAAGTAAGGATGGCTGTGTAATACACAGTTCCATGTTAAGTTAGGATAGAAACATTGACTTAGGAACTGCAAGTCTATAGTGGCTTTTTGTCCTAAATCAGGTCCAAACCCTAATTACCAAGCAGTCAAGATAGGATCTGCAAGTTAGGAAGTTGATATAATATGGCCTCTGGATCCATTAATGCAAAAGGGGACTTCCCGATCAACTTTGAATACAATCATGAACTGATGCTTTAAAGTCCTGGTCTTTAGGGCAAGACAAAATTAGTTAATTTACCCTCGTCTGGGCACTTCCAGCACCCAGGGTCACTTTTAGGCCTAACCTTGTACAATCTGGAGGCCATCCTATACATTCTATTAATAATCTTAGATTGAATTAACCAAGTGCAAATATCACATGACATGCACTTTGAATTACATAGGATGTTGACCAAAATTCCAAAATGATGTGTGGTGATACTGTTTCATTTCAAAAACTAAAACAGTGCTTCTGATTGTGAACACATACGGTATTACACATAGCAAGGAGCTTTGGTGTAAAGAAAAAAAAAAAAGAAAGAAATCGCTGCAGGCTTTGCTGGAAATGAAACAAAGTTTTATTCAGGTTCAATTTCATTCCACCCACTACACAACTATTGTAACTATTTAAATTACTATATTACTCAGGATTTGGAAACATTCCTCACAGAACAAATGTGGCTTTACCTCTTTACAGCAGCCTCCTTTCTCTCCACTACCATTTCTTTTTAGGCTTTGGAAATGCATCAGCTACTGTTCACAAACACTACCATTAGCCACTATAGTGAACACTACCGTTAGCTACTGTTAACTAACACGACTACTAGCCATTGTTTGCAGACACTATCATTAGCTAATGTTAGTAAACACTATTGCTAGCTACTGTTAGCGAACACTACTGTTAGCTAACATTACAATTAGCCACTGTTTACGAACACTACCATTAGCGGACACTACCATTAACTACTTTTAGTGAGCACTATTGTTTGCTACTGTTAGCGAACACCACCGTTAGCCACCATTACTGGACACGACCATTAGCAGCCGTGAGCTGAGACTACCATTAGGTACTGTTAATTAACACTACCATTAGTAACTGTTAACTAACATTACGATTAGCCACTGTTAGCAGATCCTACTATAACCTGCTGTTAATTAACACTACTGTTAACTACTGTTAGCAGCAATTACTGTTAGCTACTGTTAGCCAACCCTACCATTAGTCACTTTTAGGAAACAACACTGTCAACACTGTTTGACAGCTATTATAAAGTTAGGGGAATTTATTTAAGATTTGGGGAAGTAAGGGTGCTTGTGTAAATCACTTTTCTTATCTTAAGGGAACATTGATTTCTGTTTAATTTTAAAAAGTGAAATAGTGCTCCTGATTGTGACACATCGTGTATCACACATAGCAAGTAGCTTTAGTGTTTTAAAAAAAACAGGGAAAAAGCAAAGAGCTGCAGGCTTTGCTGGAAATGAAACAAACTTTTATTCAGGTTCAATTACATTCCACCCACTACACAACTATTGTACGTTAAACCTTCAATTTAAATTACTTTGTTACTGAGGATTTGGAAACATTCCACACAGAACTAATGTGGCTTTACCTCTTTACAGCTGCCTCCTTTTTTCTCCACTACTTTCCTTTTAGGCTTTGGAAAACACATCTTTGTAGCTCTTCCATTCAGAAGAGAACGCTGCTATTCTTCTGTGCAGATTGCTCTCTTGTTACCAGTGATCAGAGTACAACGTCCTGCCACACAGATCAATGGCCTATTAAGCAGGGAACATGAAAGGGGAGGACCTACGGTTGACAGAAGACAGAGATGTGGTTTTTTTCCTCCCCGAACAGTGGACATCATTCTGGTTCCTTACAGAACATCTGTCAGCCACTTGAATACGACTGAACACAGCTCAGTATCCGATTCAGAGTCAGAACAGACACTGTAACCACATCCCATCCGGCTGTGAAATCAAAGCTCCGGCTCTCTCTGAAGGTAAAAGACCAGCTCCTAAACCGAAGAAATAATGGTGCACTTACTCTGTTGGCTATTCGTCGGAGCTGTAATGCCACGGTGCTGTGTTAGGATGTCAAAGGAGCAAGCCAATTTCGCACTTGGACAAAGAGTCATTATGGGAGAAGTCAGCGTGACATCTGATAGTGATCCCATGGAGCATGGCGGAGAACTCCGCTATCATTACCGTTTCTGGCTGACTTTGATGAACCTGCCCGTGTTCGCTGTGCTCAATGTGACCTCTGCTCCAAAATGAGGCTTCTTTCCTCAGGTACTGTCTGAGGATGATTACTGTAAATTGTGGTCTTTTGTGTGATCACCTTTGGCAAAGAAAAAAGAAAGAAAGAAAGAAAGAAAGAAGAGAGTGTTTGACAGAAAGCCAAGTCTTCGCTAGTTACTCAGAGGGTTTTTGATTTTTACACTGGACAGAGTTCTAGTTTCATATTTTGCATTAGTTTTTATTTCACTTTCAGTTTAGCTTCCAGAGTGGGCTTGCTTGTTTCATTTTAATTTTTTATTGCTTACAAATGTGGTACCATTTTACAATAAGACAACCCTTATAAATGATATAAATATGGTTTATAATTAGGTTATTAATTAGTTAGTAAACGCTTTATAAACAGGAGTGGGTATCGTTTGGGTTTTTCCCTGCCAATGTAACTCAAAGGCGGGCCGCTTTTGTATTCTTGGCTGCTGCCTTTGTTGAAAATTTTGACAAAAACGGAGGACTAAAGGCTTTTTTTAAACGCCAAAACTACGTGACTTTTCTCAGCGACTGCTTTGGCGCGCTTACACCAAGCGAGTGCTAATTGCAAATGGGGGCAACACTCCTGTGTGGAGGCAACGGGGGAGTGACACATCTGTAAGATCAAGGTAACTGTGAGGCAAACAAATGTGTGTTTGTAATGAAAGCTATTGTTAGTTTAAGTTACAGAAGTAAATAGGACTGTAGCTTTGTGTTTGAGTGCCAGTACTTGACACATCATTTAGAAAATCTGTATGCACGTCAGAGCGGATATTTTTAACTGATTAACAAGTCAAACGCTGTTCAAACTGCTCCTTTGACGTTTTTCTCTGTAGTTACTTTGTTCACCCTGGCATTGCTGATAAATTATACTGTTATTTTTCACTTCTGTGCAGGGAAAACCCTGTTTTGCTACCGCCGTGTTTCCCGTCCCTTCCGGAAACATGTTTGTGACACATCACCTACCTAGACCCACCTACAGTAGACCAGAGAGAGGACAATCAGATCATCCTTTTGAATGGATTATCAAAGGTTCACACCACCCCTCACAATCAAATGGAGGAGTTTACATGAGGTACTTTTACTCGTGACTGGACTATTATTCAGATTATTTGTGAAATATTAGGGTTAATGTAAATGTAGTAAGGTGTTTAAGTACACATTATTATGTCAGTTAGTTTCTGTTTTCTTCTTAAGTCTAGTTTTTGTTTTTATTTCACTTATCTAAAATGTTTCTTCACACCCAGTTTTAATTTCCAGTTTAGTTTTCATTAACTTTATTAGACGGCTTTGTCAAATGGCATTATGGCATTCTAAGGTCTGTTATTTCTGACCATTGCTATGAATGAAGTTCTGATTATAGCCTTTGGAGGTGCAATAAAATCATTTTTAAATCATTATTTTGTACCAAATTATTGATTTTTTTTAAGTAAATCAGCTGTGCAATAAGTGGGAGAATGTACAGCATGCGGGTCATTATTGTGAAATAAACTCTGACATGATGGTGCAGGTCTTTAAACACCCCGAAGCCGTTTATTTTGCAATAATGACCTGTT
>JAJHUR010002598.1:10786-28595 GCA_027495735.1 Lutjanus campechanus | reverse complement strand
CACACACACACACACACACATACACACACATGCTGTTTTATCAAGCACACTCTGACAGCGGCTGAGCTCAGCTCCAAATGTGCAGGGACGTCCGTTAACACTTGACCATGACTTATATTAATAACCCTCTGGGAATCAGCCCTTTGATGAAATGCCAATACAAACATCCCAACAGTAAGATCACTACAACAGATGAGGAGAGTTAGGGAATTTTTAATTGTGAAAAAGAACAGAAACTTTGCTTTACCTCAGTCCTGTCAGACTCTGAATTACTGAATTTACACCAATGAGAACAGAGACTGAAGTGGCTATAGAACCCTGTGCTGAAATCCTTGCAGTCAGAAAATGTACAAATAGACACAAAATGCCCCAAGTTAAGCTCTAATAAAGATTTTCAACATCAACAGTGCATGAAAAGCCTGTTATGTAAAAGCGTGTTATGTAAAAGGTGTTTCTCTTCATAGTAAAGTCACAGAGAATCATCACCAAACTGTTATCAACCAATGTTTCCAGGCAGCTGTTTTCTACTAACCAGCTCTGATAAAACTACAGTACGCACCTGCCCAGAAGTAGCAGGACAAAATCTAACTGGTGATCAAAGAGCAGCATCTGGCAGCTAAAGACTCAGATATTTTATTTACTTATTTTATTCACAGGAATTAGTAGAGACCGAAACAGAGCTAAAAGAAGAGTGAACATTGCATTTAATTTCATCAAGTGGTCAGACACTGACAAGTCCCCTAAATTAAATATGTTATTTATAACTGGCCTTTAGAACAGCACATAGAGGCTTTTAACGATCTGACCCCTCTATCAGCAGGATGGCATTGTTTAACTTCCAAAACCAAAAATATCAGATTTATGATGTCCCACCACTATGGTTAAGGTTTGGTTGAGGCATAAAAACAACTTGGGGATGGAAAGATCATGGTTTGAATTAAAATAAAGCACTTATTTAAGAGTGGAAAAACATCTCGGTTTGGGTTAAAATGAGGCAGCGGACCTTCATCGTCATGGTCACAATAATGACTGTGTGATTAGATTAAAGTTAGAAAATGACCGTGTTCATGGTTAAAGAAAACAATGCTGACTGTCAATCTGAAACTGAACAACAGTCTCCTTTGATTTTGGTTTTGGTTTTGTTGTGATTCCTTTTCGCTCCCAACGAACAGGAGTCATAATCGATAAACGTGAAAGTTTGTGTTAATATGCTTTGGCAACATTGTACTTTATGCAGTCATGCCAATAAAGCCAACGAATTGAACTGAATTGACCAAAGTTTTTGGGCACTTGCTGAAACAACTTATGTTGTTCTTCTTGGGGGAGAACTTATGTTGTTCATCTTGTTTTTTTGTAACCATAACATGCACAGTACCAGCGGGGGTGGTATTTAGAAAGGAACCCCAGACCCACTAAAGAGCTTGTGAGAGTGTTCATTTTAATCCAAACCATTATCTTTCCCTTATCCTCACCAAGTGTTTTCTGTCCCTAAACCTACCGAAATTCTAACCGCAGCATTGACACAGTATGTAACTTAATTAGTTTGTCCAACATGCATGAAGAAACTACTCGAGAGTTTCGCAAATCAAGGGTTCCCTTCTAGACACAACCACGGTCGAGAGCGTGGAGTTGGTGCGGTGATGTACTGTGAGTTAGGTGATGCTTGGTTATGGCTTGTCTGTTCAGCAGGAAAAACTGGCCGCTAGCCTGGTCACAAATTACCACGTATAACAGCTAAACAGCACACAAAAATATGCCTCCGACAACATTTAAGGCAAGAAATAGGCCATGTAATAACAGAATCTTGATACATATTTGATCAGTTCGGTCTACACTGGCTTCATTTTTCAGACCTGGATGCTCCATCCTCTGTTTACAGGCTCTAAGGTAGGTGGCAAAAAGCAAATCAATGCTTTTTATAGTTTTAACAAAATGTCACAATTTATAAAACCTGGTGTCTGCTTTTTTTTTTTTTATAACATACCTCAGGTCCCACTATCTTTGTGTAAAATTCCCCTTCCTGATTATATATTCATGCAAACGTGAAACAGTCATTACTTGTGTAAACACTTAGTCAAAAGAATGAAAAGAACACATGTGGTATGTTAAAACCTTCACAGATGAACTTGCTATTAAGCTTCAAGCAATGTCAGTTTTCAGCACATTCGCTGTCTGATTTAAGTGCTTTAAAAAAAGTCTGGTTCAATCACACAGTAATAAAGGCTTGCTGTAGTGCTGAAACATTGTCTGGTTTGAGTGCTTTGAACAATGCCTGCTTTCAGCACAAGGAGTGACAGAGATGACAGGCAGATGGTTCACATCACGCTATGATTGAAACACTGAGAGCAGGAGACAAATACCTACATTGTTTCTTGTACCTCAAACATGCACAAAAGCTGCTTCCACATGGCAGCCGTCAGAAATATTTATTTCACTTAGATGTTGCAGCTTATGAACCTGCCATCCAGTAGGTTATCTGTTAGTAGAAGCCAATATGACAAGAAATGTGTCTGCGTTGTATATCTGAATCCAATGTGGGGACAGAAAATTGAAAATAGGAAAAAACAGTCTAAGAACCCTTGCATGATGTTTTTCTTTCAATTTAATTTTCATTAATGAAAAACATGACTGTTTATTGGCTAGCTCTTTACTTATAACCCATGGATATTAAAACAAAACGTGTGCAGCTACGGTGCTCTGATCTCTTAGCAACAAAGTAAACAGCAAAATAACAACAAAAAAAGTTTGATGAAGAAGCACAGGCAGAGTTTGAAGAGTGTGAGACAGGGTGGAAGAAATACAACGGTGAGTGAGATTTACGAAGGAGGTGCAGAGACAGACGGAAAAAGTTTGCAGAGAGAGAAATGGGAAGATTATTAGAAAGTGCAGGAGACAGAAGCAGGGGCAGACATCACCTCAACCTGGTTGTATGCTCCATCATAAACACGTAGTAAACTGTGCTAGGCAACATTTCATTTACAATTTATGCTCCTGAATTAAGTAAATCATGAAGTTTTGTCAGCAGCATCATGGAAATACCAGAAACAGGATCTAGTGTTCATCCGACAAAATCCACTGCTCTTTTTCAGCTGTTACAGAGAGTGTATTTCTCGTCCATCTTTTGGCTGCAGTCTGATACCAGGAGACTGATTGCTTCAGGGTTAAAAGTCAGGTTCTTGAAAGTGATGATTAGACGAAAGAAACTAAATGCTTAAAGGTGCCCTGTGGAATTTTCTTGTTAACAAAGTTTCTGCTTACATTAAGTGTAACTCTCCAAAACACTTTGTGTTTATGCTTCAGGCCTAACAAATGTGTTGCATTAATTTCCTTCCTTGTTAAAAACAATTGCAGAACCAGAAATGTTTGCAGTTTTAACATTAACAAATTTCTGCAATATTGACTCACCATTAGACTCACTCAACTATATAATAGGAGCAATACCCAGTGGAGCTATGGTCAAGAGAAAGGCCTATTTGGTGCATATCCTTTTATTATTTATATTTATATATTTAAGTATATTTTAAACTGTCACATCAGTTAAAATCAAAATTAAATCAAATCAAATTTGCTTCATCAATGAAAAAATACAATTCTTTAATGTTGTCTCTTACGGAGAAGGCAGCACTCCAACTGAGAGTTCGAATCAATAATATTAAACCGTTTTTAAAGGGCCTCGGCCCCCTGGTGGATCTCTCTAAATGATTGAACATTCCTGTAACAGTATATGCATGGCGTGTGCCTCCGTACCCATGCATGCACACTCCATATGCTGGCACACTAACACATACTTTCAGTCTAATGAAAGCATCTCAAAATAACTGTTTCTTCCTCATAAAGCTGTGTGCACCTAATAATCATTGCCTCACTTGTATGTTAATGCTGGAGACGCTAATAAGAAAAGGCTATATCGGTTTGAGTTTCCACAGATAGCTCACTGTAGCTACAGCTGCCAAACCCACAAACACACATTGTACACATTAAACATAAAGCTTTGAGCACGACAGTGAGGATCTGGCCAAGAGATCTGCCATACATACAAGCAGCCTCCCAATTGAAGTATAATCAAGCTCTGATACACAATGATAATGAGCATAATTAAGATTCAGCTGTGTTCTCCTGATATCATTATAACCACAAAGGAGAAGAGACCAAATGATTCTGCTCATACGGGTTGTCAAAATGATTGTTTCACTATCAATGACAATGTCCAACAGAGTCTTGCAAAATTTAGTCTATTTATAATCCCATCATGAATGAGATGTCACATAAAGACCACACAATGTATTCACTAAAAATGAAGCTGACAGTAAATGGTTCGAAGGTATTGAAGGCATTTCCTTCCTTGAAAAAAAATTTTTTTGGGAAAGTTTGAAGCTGCATTCATTGTTTACATCCATGTTTACTTTCTAGCAGTCTTTTTCCTCCCTGCTTTTGCTGAAACATTCCTAGGTTTCAGGGCGCTTTACTGCCACTTGTAGATCAATGAAATTGTGTGACACAATTGGCAAGAATGCGTATACCATCACAGAGTGTTGTTCAGACTGCAAGCCCAGTCCATTTTTTGGCATATCCAGACAGATTATAGAAAGTCTGGACTGCAAAAAAACACATGAAATGTGATTTTTGCAAAACAGATCCAAGCCACATTTGGTGGTGGTTTGAAATGGGATTACAATCAGATTTCTATAGATGCGTCTCAGTCCAGACACTCTTGTCAGTTAAATCTGACAACATCAAATCCAGAATGATGGAAGTATATTAGAACAGCTGAGCAGTTGCTACTACCAGAGGAGTATGGTGGACAACACAGACAACAAGAGCCCGAGGACAGAGACTGAACCAAGAGCCTGATCCCAAATAAAGAATGCTAAATTGCATGTACATTCTAATATATTGCATGTCTGGTTGGGGCGCGTTTTGCGGGTGATCAACTAAGAATAACTGCATAAATGACAAACACTTTGGAAACAGCAATATTTAAATGAGGGTTTTACAGGTGTCAGCCACAGGGAGTTTGGACGGAAAGCAGAATGACTGCAAGCGCAAAATGAAATTCGATCTCAGGGAGGTGTTAGTGGAAGAGGGAAATAAACATATTCTTGAGCTACAGCAAAAAAAAAGTCAAGAACAACGGACAAAATTAAGAGAAGATGGCAAGATATAAGGCAAAGAACAAAAGAAAAATTGGCTTATAATAAAACTTCTTCAACTAACTTTTAAAAATAAATACTACTACTACTACTACTACTACTACTGATAATAACAATAATAAAATCCATTGCAAAAGAGGTGCGAGCTGTGTTCTCGGTTGCACAAGCGCTCAGGCAGGACATTCAGGCCATTGTTGTGCACACTTGACACCTGGTCAGCACTGTATCTGGTCTGACAATGGCCATAAATGCCCTGGCAAGAGGGATCGAAGACAGGGTACAGGCAGCGGTGAGGTCTCTCAATCCAAGCGGTCCCACAGCAGCAACTGGCCAAAAAAACCCTGTTTAAAATGTAATGTTGGCAAAAAGAAGGAAATAGGAGGACATAATAAAGGTCAGTGTTAATTTTCTTTCCACTACATCGGTCATGAATGTTCAGTTTCGTTTGGCTGCAAATAGGCTGCAATAAATTTGTGTTTAATCATGGTGTTTTTCTGTGTTAAGGATTGTTGAATGAAAATAAAAATAAATACATCCCCCAAACAGCTTCTGAGAAATGACTTTAAATCAGAGTGTCTCCTCCACACCACAACAACAGCAGCCATCTGTGCACAACGCTGGGCCAATTAGTACCTTCCTTTCAAATGTATTAAATACAGATGCAGTCACAGTCACCGCAAATTATTTTCAGGCTTCGTAAGTCGCTGTGCATGTGCTAAATTAACCTATTTGTATTTTCTCCTCCCAGTTTGTGGCACAGTGGGGTAGAAATGCCCCACACTGCATATTCATTATGGCAAATGTACTAAATGGACAGTGCATGCTGTCTTGCACAAGTGAAAGACCCAATCCTCAGTGAGCACTGTTAGTAGATCAGCTTGCACATTTGTTTAAGGGTGACATCAAATTTACACACATTTTTACACATGCATACGTGTCATGTACAGTTTCCCCAGCGTACATTTTTACTAATGCCTTCGTCGTTACCACCATGATGTCTGGACACACAAATCCAATCTGATCATTTGCAAGTAACAGCTGTCTGTCTTAATGGTCTGATTTGAGAAACAAATCTTATTTTACCTGAAGTCTGAACAAAGCTACAAACTCCTGGTAAAACAAAAACAGTAACAGTCAAGGCAGGTCAAGGAAAAGCATACACACCAACAAAATAAACTCTGAGACCCTGTCATATTAAACCTGCTGCAAAGCTTCAAACATGCCACAGTATTCAAGTACTGAAGGGTGGATTTTTCCTTTACATGGAAATGAAGTGAGGGGTTATGGATGTAACAGAGGCCTATATTGTAAAAAAGAAATCAGAAATATACAGGATTAGTATCAACAAATCCACATGACATTATTTTGTGTTGTAAAAGCTAACTGCACTTTGGTAAAGTAAAGGCGAACAAGCCAGCATTCACAGCCAGACTCAATGATGTGATTGTCATGGTGCTGGGGGACTCAGCATTGGCAGGCTGGTGAACACACATTTAGGAACACAGCCATATGAACACAAGACTGGATTGTTCTTATTCCCTATGAACGCACAGTAGGTTAGCTGTGCGTCATCAGTGGCACACACACTCACAGAGGCTGTAATTAACCCAAAATGGATGGTGGTTTTAAGTTATAGGTTATATCATGTTTAACTTGTTTATGATATGTTCTAATTGGAATGCTACATAGAAACCGTGCCAAAAAACATAAAACACAACACAAACATGAGTTCAAGTAACCATTATTTTCCTATATTCTGAAGAAATGATGTGGGTGTTCTTACTCAGTATGTTTTTAATCAAGTAGGATGTAGCTCAGGGGGTGAGAAATGTATCCAGACTCAGAGAGCAAAAACAGTTTGAATATTTAGAATATGACGGGGTTTCTGGTCGCAGTGGCTGTTGAACAATATTGCAAACACAGCAGCACATGCAGTTTTACCTCTGACTTAGAGATACAGTGGATGCTAGGTGAGATAACTTACTGTACAGCTACTCATATTTTTTATTTGATTTATAACCTGAGAAGCTCTTGTACCCTGAGAATTGAACAGCTTCTGTAAACAACAGAAAACTGACACTGTCAGGTCTAAACCACCAACAAACATTTGTAAATGTTAGTTAAAACTTGTTGAACTGTGGTGTAAATATTACTATTACTAGTTTTGTCCTCTAGAGCCCATGACACTTCAGGGTCTAGAGTCCACCAATCCCAGAACCTATTAGCTATCGTCTGATGAAGATTTAGCCTCTGGGGTCAACTGTCAATGTTTCGGGACTTCCAATGTAGCTGACAGATATCCAGATACCAGATTACGGATATGCAAGCCAATACTTACTCTTTTATGTGTCAGTCATTGTTTACAATCCAGTTAGCAACTTGAGACGCAAGGATGGAGTTGAGGCTAACACAGCTTTCTAACATACAGTGAGCGAGCGAACTCAAGCGGGTGGAAAACAAAAAATTAACCAGACATTATACAAGTGATGTCAAAGCAGTGCTGCATGTTATTTCTCTCGCTGCAGATGAGTAAGTTTTAAGTGTCTAAGTTATTTATTTGGAACCAGTCAGTCTTGTTTTTTAGAGTTGGGGGACAGTTTATTTACTTTTAAGTCCCAACATGTCCCTGTTTTCTGAAAGAACTTTGTCCATTTTGAGAATATCCCCAGAAAAAGCCTGCTGTGGGTCATATAAGATGTGCTGCTTCTCATCCTCATAAGTTAGACTCTCATCACCCCTGTTGACTGATGAGTGGGGGAGAAACAGAAACTTCAAGGACATCAGCGTCAACTTTGACAAAAGAACATTGGTTGCAGATGAAGTAATGTGCAAAACTTCGCAAAAACAGAACCAGGGTGAGCATTTTTTCCAACAAGTGACACATCACCTGGTCTGTTTGCCAACACTTGGAGCAGGTTAAGACATCCCCACTGGGAAAAACTGAAACAGTTCGATGTTCACTGGCTTTGCTTAAAGTCAGGAAGCAGCGTGATGCAGATAAACATTTACTGTAAAAAGTGAATTGTCTTCAGACTTAAGCCGATGGAATCTGAGATTGCATGTGGGCCAATGTGATCCACCTCTTTTAGTCTCCACATGGACTGTTTAAGTGCATACAACCAAAGCCCACTCAAACATGATTGGTTAATAGTGCTTTGACAACAAACCGAAACCAGAACGCTTCTGATATCAAAATTTTGTCCCTTGCCTACAGATGCTACAAATTCATTCTG
Organism: Lutjanus campechanus; assembly: GCA_027495735.1. Taxonomy (NCBI): domain Eukaryota; kingdom Metazoa; phylum Chordata; class Actinopteri; order Lutjaniformes; family Lutjanidae; genus Lutjanus; species Lutjanus campechanus. The sequence goes on along the minus strand of JAJHUR010002598.1, from coordinate 20,212 downwards.
CATTGATATGCAAATATCTGTTTATGGAGATTAAGAGTTCACTGCACTAGTGTCCAAACCAAGCATCAAGAGCAAAGACTACAAAGCCGAAGAAGAAACAGGATAGCTACTGCTGTTACGCCAACAGATTTCCTTTCCTTCACCTGAACTCCTTATTCAGAGCCATTAAAGTCGACGTTGTAGTCAACCAATACTGCTATGAATAAACATGAGACCAGCCATGAGGCCAGGATCCTGGGAAGGGAAGGCAGAGAGACATGGCGGAAATTAGCAGCTACTGTGGAAAATACATTATAGCTGCATTAAACAATAGGGTATTCAAGTCTCTTCATTGTGAATTCTCTGCAGTGCATGTTATGACCTGGCCGCGCTTGTCTTCCAGGGTTATAAAAGTTTTTTTCTGGCTTCAAATAACTCTGCTCATTCCATTTACATTAAATCATGTGCTACTCAAATTAAAAAGGAGATAAATCGTGCAGGTATGTTGTGTGTCACGTCTTCTTTAAAGATTATATCAATAATTTTTTTATTATTATGTCCTTCAGTTTACCACCATAGTTGGAAGTGCCTTTCAACTAGTGTAAATTATTTTAAAATCTTAACCGAAGTAAATTCTAACTCAAAACAGCTGCAACAAATGTATAAAAAAAAATGCTTTTTTTTTTCTTTTCTACTTCTGAACGCATTTCAGGTGTGATTTTCATTTAAGCATGTTTCCTGTATTGGCATGCATGGCACTGAGGGTTTTTTACAATGGATTAGTCAGTCCATTACTGGTGAAGACAGAAAAGCCTTAGTGAGGTCACCAATAGGAACACATAACTGTCAACATGCAATATGGAGGGATGAGAATATTTCCAGAAAGTAATCCCCCCCTCTTTTCTCTCAATTCATCACTGGCATAATGGTGCAAACCAACCCCACAAGTGCTTATAAATAACTAGATGTAAATTTTAAAGCTTGTAAGATAAATTGTCGAGTGCTGTGAATGCAGAAAAGTCTAGTCTGTTACGTTGTCCAAATACAACAAGCCTGTTCTGACAAGCATGCATACATAAGCACTGACAGATTGATTTGTGGGAGAGGAAATGATAAGGTGTTGATTCTGGCTCTGGGACTATTTCACTAAGATAGATAGATACTGAGAGGGAAGCATGGGACTTGTTTGATTAAGATAAATTTAAGTGTTATTAAGTCATATGGACGAGCTGTCAGCTGGCTCTTGCAGTCTGGTATGAAAGGTTAAAGCAAAGTTTGCGACATTGCAGGTTTGGGACCTCGTCCATGATGCAATGTTAGTGTAAGAGGAAGAAATAGAAGTGGGGAGGCAGAAAGACGGTCAGAAAAGGCAGAGACTATGTATGAAACCATGCAGTCTTTTAAATAGACCCATCACTGCGGTCAGTTGTTATCATCGCCTGTTAAAAAACATCTCTGGGGAGGCAGGAGGCAGCCATCATTGATGCAGTTCTAGGAACTGCATTCTTCCATGAAAAGGTTTTATTATAGATTAGCTGTCCAGTCATCATGCTGTAGTCACAACACAAACTTAAACACGTAAGATTAACAATTCTTCAAAACCTGTTTTTAACTTCACAGACCTTTTTATATAGAGCTCTCGAAGAAGAATTTATCCACACTGTATCCACCATGACTAAAATTTTAGTCTAGACTCCACACAAATGACTATCAGAATGATTTAGGACTGTCAAAATGACAAGAAAACTGTATGTTCACTAGACACAAACCCTCATATCTATAGATAGACAGATAGAAAAAAACTCAAATAAGACTTTAACCTAATTATTCAACCTAAGTTCACTTACATTCTTAAGTTGAACAAGCTCAAAATAATTTACTGTGCACATTAATTTTTTTCTGTGCAAGCTGTTTACAATAGCATAACACAAGTCGAGAGAGTGAATTGGGGTTTACAATGATGACATTCATATGCATTATTATGGACTAAGCATAGAACAAAACACACTTGACACTTTACATCTAAACATACATATTTGAATTAAACAATATTAAAGAAAAGAGATACATGAATTCCCAACCTTTAACAATTTAAAATCTAAATGTCTTATGCTGTTAGTACCTGAAGTTTCTAAAAGACCCAAGATGCACTCTGGTCAATATTGAGCCTAGAGACCCAGAGGCTCTTAAAACATGGGTAAAGCTGTGAGACCAGCTTGTCATGAACCAGTGCGGTCATGGGAGCTGACCTGTGACATGATGCATCTATTCTGGGCAACTTAATGCACATGCTCCCCTGGGCTGCCTTCCCTTAAATTATTTTAGCAGTGGATCCTGTAAATGGGCTGCCCTCTGAAAGGTTTAAATATTGATTCACTGTGTTGCAAATTTAACCGGGAAGTCGGAGGCAGGTATTTTCTGTCTCTACACATGAGGGGCCCTGTTCTTGAAAATCCTTTGATCTATAAAATAAGTAAACAGATTTCACAACAAATGCTTTGAATGAAGATTAACACTAACTGGTGTGCTTCTGCAGGTTATTTTCTGCAAGAACTATTCAGCAGCATATCCACTTCAGGTTGCTTCGCTAAAAGCTGAAGTATCAAGGTGGTCTCGCATTTATAGAGACAATTGTGTAACCAAACCAAATTATAGCTGTATTTCCACCTCATAGTACAGACTTGACTTGACTCAACTCTACTGTCTTTTGGTGCTCTGCTTCATTTTTTTTTTACTGCAAACAGTAATCCCTCATACAGGAAGCTGATTGTATAGCGATACTATTCCAACAGTTGGGAATCAACACATGTATGTGTGCTTTGGTGTTGATATGATGCAGCCTTTATTAACTGACAAACTATATCCTAAACTGTAAATTTACTGCCAGACTGACAACTTCATGGCTCATCTTCTCCTCTGCTCACCTCACATTCACCGTCACACCATCACCGCTCATTTTCTCTCAGTCGGTACACACATATAACGGAGCTACACTATGGAGAATACAGTATGAAGGGATGGTAGGCTTTGTCAATACTATACTTTGTCAATAATTTGTGGACTACCATTTTCGAGTGAATTTAAAAAAAAAAATGTGTTTACTACTGATGGTAACTTGGCTATTTAAAAACCCCCAGCTTGTGCAGTTTGTGTCATGTAACCAATCTGTCGTCTGCTGTATTTTCATGTCACCTTTTAGTATCAGCTCAGTTTGATTAGAACCTTTACTGAGATAATAGCAAAAAAATACAAGGCACCAGAAGGGGTGCCACCATGAGAAAATTTTCCCACCAGTAAAAAAAAATGTTACAACACCACTGTTATCCACTTCACTGGACAAGAAAAGATATGAGTGCTGACGCTTGTTAAAGTGCTTTGATCTTTAACATTAGATCTTTAGCATTTCCCCATACTTTGAACAAAATTAAGCCTTAGAAGGTTGGTCCACTACTAAGATTGAATTCTCTCAAGACTATGACACTATGACAACTATAGCTGGCGCCCATAGATGAGCTGTAATGATTACATTAGGTACATGTCCAAACCATGATAAGCGTAGGTACCTGGTACTACCTGTATGGGAAAGCTATGCGAGAAGAGTTGACTCCAGTTGAGTTGGGTTGAATCGAGCCATGCAGTGGAAATGCAGCTTATTGTAGCTCATCCTTCCATCACTTTCCTGAGGCCTATCAACAGCCACTTACCATCATTATGCATATTAGACCGGATCTATCTGTTTTGCTGCTGAGTTACAGTCTTTGCATAATTATTTGGAAAACCCTGCTTAATTCATACAGAATAGGTTCAAGGTACTGCACACTTGAGGAGACCCTAGCAACCCCTCTCTTTCACACAGCTGACTTTTGATGAAATCTCCTCCAAATATCTCCTTTTATGGGCTATGTTAAACTGGAATGCCGTGGTAAAATGTTTCATTGGCACTTTGAGAAGCAGCACCGTCAATCTTGGCCAAATATAAAACTGCACCGTAAAAAGAAAAAGAAAAGAAAAAGAAGTGGTGAGAACAATTTGCAAAAACAGCAGTCACTGGGCAGATAGCTCGGGATCTACAGTTGTGGTTACAACTCCTCGACCCTATGATGCAATACCGGTACAATGTGATAATACCGTGGGTACGACTTGTGCCATAAATGAAACACACAGTATATTCACATACGTATGGAACTTAGCAACAGCTGCTGCTAGGGTGATGTGGTTTGGCAAGAGAGCTGCGTTCTCTAATAACCCCTATTCTGTGGTTCCTCCTTAGAACCAACTCTATGGTTAGGCTGGCCGAGAGCAACATGTGTGTGTGTTCCTGTTGAGTGTGCCATGTGTGCGTCAGTGATTAGCGGTCAGAAGCACTGCCCTTCATCACCATAAACTGGATTTAATAGGTCGGATAAGATTAGGGTTTGGTTTGATTCTTGTATCTAGACTGAACGACATTGTTTTTCGAGCAGTGACTCACGTCTTACATAAGATCTGACAGCCACAGACAAATGAAACAGAGACGTAGATACAGAGAGAGGGGGAGAGAAACAAATAGGAAGGGATGGAGGCATGATAAGAATGGCGGGGGTTGAGAAGCAGATCTAGACAGATGACCTGTTGAGTGATATTATATGTTTGCGTCATATAGGCTGTCTGTCAGCAGGCCCCAAGTCACCTGTTAGTCTCTGTAAACAGTGTGTAGGTTCACTCCCAGTCACTGCATATCAATATCACTTTACAGTAAGTCACATGCTCAAGCTCTCCTCTCTCCCTGTCCTCAGTTAATCTACATTTATCTACACCTACAGACTTAGGGCTGGGTATCGGTACTAAATACTTTTGACGTATCGACTGACATAACCCAGTACCAAGTAGTACTGACACTATAGTCAAACAATACCTGCATTCAATTCTTTTTGTCTTTTTGTATAAAAAAGAACTGTTTGTATGGTTTTGCTTGCAGCAATCACAGCAAGTGTTCTTCGTAGTGTTGTGTATTTGACAGAGATGGCAGGTCATGCCGAGATGCCACCCAAATGTTCTGAAGTATTACTATACTACATGCCTGTGGTGTCTGATGAAAATAAATGCAAAAGGATATATTCAGAAAAACCGCTGCACACCCCTATACAGATCCAAACATTAAATAGCCAGTCTTCAGTCAGTTTAAACCTTCTCAAACCAGACTGCTGCCCTGTTTTATAATATTCTTATTAGAAACAAGACGATCTTGAGCCTCAAAAAAAACCAAAAAAAAACTGTTCAATGATACACTGATTTGAATACAATAGGCATGTTTTTAACTGACACCATCAAATGGCATTTTGAGACTTCTACATTCAAAACAAGATGGTGAGTTGGGACATAAATAAAGTATTCAAAATTATGAACTTAATTACATGTTTTAATACACAATGACGACATTAACTGCCTGTCTAATGTTGCTGATTTGCTCAGATTTTGTTGATTTGGCTATTTTTCTTCTGTGTCTACCATCGGTAAGTAGGCTACTTATTTAAATGATTTCTTTTTTGTCTGTTTTTGTCTTCTTAAGTCTGCACAAGGTCTTTGATTTTGAAAACTGACTGGATTCTCTATGATGTTCCTGTGGAGAGCAGGCTCTGGGATTGGTGCTGTGTACCAAACTTCAATGCTTTTATAGTACCAATCAGTTTGCTATCAAACATAAAAAAATGCCTCTTCATTTGATACCACATTTCGATACCTAAGGAGTTTTGACAGTTATTTATATTACTGTACATATATTCCATCAGTTTCTTCATTTTAATCCAGTTCTCCAGGTTGAGTAAAATGTTCAGGGTAAAAATGGTTTCTCCAGCTGCTCCCAAATTTTTGAACAGCTTCCTCCTTTAAAGTGAGCAATTATACTGTAACGTTATTTTCTTTTTGTTCAAATGGATTTTATAAAATTGATACTGAAAAAAGCATTGTTCAGGAACCAATATCAAAGCCAAGGTATCGGTAATGGTACCGAAAATAAACATTTTTGAATGATACCCAGCCTGCGGCACTTCTAGTGGAATCACAGGCATTTTCTAGAATGGCTGCAATGAGCTTTAATGGCCATGTCACAGCTGGAAAGCGATGCAGCTGTGCTGGTGGAATCAATCAGTTCCACAGAAATTGAAATATAAGATTATTCTTTTATTTACATTTCACTGTAACCGATTTATTGAAAAAATATTCATTCAGTGCAGTGATGTCACCTGACTTTAATCTGGAATCTGGAATTACCCACAAATTCAAAACCATACAGAGTCACATTATCCACTTACTGCACTCTTCTTGGTCTTCAGTAGACCGAACAAACATTTATTATATCAGCACCCAAAACTCCAGCAGTACTTACTTGCACTCCTGCCAACATCTTGAAACCTCAAACCATATAACTGTCATTGTGATACTGCAGTAAAGGTCAGAGTGGGCTGCTGAGACAATTATAGTTTAGTTACTGCCAACTTCACTGGGAATATGAAAACCTTTGCTGACCAAAATCAACATCACCATTTATTTCCATTCATCATATTTTTTTTCATATTGGCATGGTTTCTTTAGAATACAGATTTTTTTTTCATAATTTATTTCAGATGTGACAGCATCCACTTGTCATCATTATAGATTGTGTATATCGAGTTTCTTTTGTATAATTAGCTTGTCTCGCTTTCTTTTTCTCACTTTCTTTTTCTATTTCTGTCTCCTGTCTGTCATTATTTTCTCTCAGTTGCTCAGATATCATTTTGAGTCCAAGCACACACTCCCAGACACAAACACAAACACACACACACAAACACACAACTGTGGTTAAAAATTCACATGGCTTCAGTTAGTGGGAAAAGTATCACATCCAAAGTAATAACACAAACATGGCAACCCAAAGCGGCCCCAAGGGGGATTGGCACAGGACCTGGCAAACCATCCATCATCAGTCTCATGTTGCTATAAGTCTTTGCGCTGCCAGTGTTGGTGATTTGTGTGTGTGTGTGTGTATGTGAACACACTGCATGTATGATGTGTGTATGTGGGTGCAGTGCACATATGTGTCGCTGTATTTTGTGTGCCTGCCAGTGAAGCCACGCTGTCGCAGCAGAACAGAACAGAAGCTTGAGCAAACTTAGAAAAGGATTTATCATGTTTCAGGATCATTTTATAGTTAAAGTGATGAGGGGAACATTGTGTGTTTGTTTGAACTCTAACGTGTGAATGAACGGTAGACTGAGAGGGCAACAAGAGGTAATGTTAGGAATAGACACTGAAAGGCATTGAAACCAAGGGACCATCAAGTTACTTGTCCAAGCAGAGGGACTGAAGCCAAGATTTGTGTGCCAGACGTTTGATTGCTGTGCTTTCGCTGCAGACAGTGAGGAGGAATGCATAGAGAGTGAGAAAAGGTTTCCTGTGTGGTCAATACATGACAGATGGCATATGATTCAGTCGAGCTATCACCAGTGTGGTGGAGGGGGTTGAGTCAAGCAGACACTAGAAATGCAGCGAGGTGGTGAAAAGATGGAGAGGCGGATGAGGGAAAGAGGGGAAGGAGGGAAGCATGGAAATCAGTTTGCATCTTTTTAATCACTTATGGGCCATATGGAGTCACTGGGATGCCATTCTACAGCTGCACTGTGATGAATGGGCGCATGTGCATCTGTGTGTGTGTGTGTGTGTGTGTGTGGAGATAAAACAGGGACATGTGCTCTTATCGCATAGAAGATAGCAGGGTTCTACATTAACCATGGCCCTATGCCCCATGGCCACAAAAACTTACTCTGTGGACACCAAAGATTGCATGTAGGTGGCCCCCTGTGCAATGGATCACAACACTCATGGTCATATCACAGTTTTGAGTCACAGATCAGATCATTTTTCGGATCAAATTATTATTATTAAAATTATTTTAAAATTTGCTTTGGCTCTGGTGGAGCTGCCTCACTGTGTCTGTATTCACCACCATAGTACTGACTAGAATGCTCCATATAATATTATGATACAGTATAATAGTGAAACTACACTCTATTATACTAATCTATAATAGGCTGCATATAATACATAATTATATACACTATAAAGTATGATAATACTACACTTTGTAGTCTCGCTCAATGTCCTGCCAATAGTCAATCAACACTGAACGCTGTGTCAGTCAAACAAGAGACTGCAGCTGCTCTGTTGAGCAAGGGGAGACTGAAGAGAGACCAGCAAAGGTTGTCAAAGTTGCAATAAACATCAAAATCTCACGATCTGTTTCTATGACAGGCATGCCCAGTTTCCCAGTTATACCACTGAAAATGTCCAAAGTCATGGTCTGGATTTCATTTGATGGAGGTGAAAGCAACAACTTTTAAATCAGTCGTTCTTCCTGGTTTTTTAAGACTCCACACAGCACACATTTATCTAGTCTTTTTTTGACTGCAACTCTGCATCAAGTAGTTGCTACTTTAAAAAGTAACAGGAGCAGTAAAACTGTATTTCACACTATGATGGTTAAATTTAGTCCATGGTTCAAATGCATGCCGAACCATGGGGGTGTTCCATTGTACCACTACCCCCTGCGGCCGCTAAGTTCCCATACCATGAGCCTTCGCCAACATAACATTACAGTTCGAAAAACACCCCAATTCATCTGCACCTTTTAGTTCAACACTGTACAAAAACAGCAACATTACTTGTAGCTACCAATATGTTGGGGCCTCTGAAGTTGGGAACCCTTACACAGCCAATGCCATACTTACAAAAGAACCAGAAACACAAAATGCAGCAGTGTTGTCACCATGCTGGAATTTTTAACTTCAATAAGATACCTTGAAAAATACCGTTATTTGATTCTATTTTCAATACCACAGGGGAAATCTGACTCAACATCAAGGGTATAAAATTCTAGATTTTTATTAAAAGATAAATATAAGAAGGTCCTAACATGACAACGGATATTCAGCTGGAGTAAATAAGATGAGTGTACAGAAGAAGAAAGCATTGTGAGTAAGTGAGAGAGGGCAGGACTATGCATGCTCTGCAGGGATGTGTGTGTCAATTCGCTGTCAAAGAGAAGAACGAGAAAGTGCAGAATATAGATACTCAGAAAAATTAGTGATGAAGGCATTTCAAATATTCAGTATCGATATATCAATACTTTTGACAACACTGAAAGGCAGACTCTGAAAAGACAAAATGGCAACTAAAATTTAGGAGTGTATGGAATCAGGAGTTTAAGAATATGACACATCCCAAGGATGTAATGTACTGCTGTGTGTGCCGCCAGTTTCCTAAACTAGACAAAAAGTCTTGCTTATTTTTTATTACAAACAATGCCCTCAGGAAACAGTAGGCTACATCACATTTCATGAGAAAAGTGTCACAATTAGAAAGCTGTGCTAAGTTGTGTTAAATTGCTTTTTCTGCATTCTTTTTTTTTTTTTTTTTTTAAAAAATTTTACATTG
>JAJHUR010002573.1:2735-66772 GCA_027495735.1 Lutjanus campechanus | reverse complement strand
TTTTAGTGCTCCACATGTTCCCACAATGTCACGATAGCACTGTGTCCAACTAATGAAGTGCAATCAAAACTGCCATCTGACTTCAATAGTCTCCAATTATAATGATCTTTATGATTGGATGGTAGACATTATACGACGGGATGCTTAACATATCTGTTTCAGTACCGAATAGTTATTATCATCTCAGTGTTGGCAGCTAATCTATGAAGCTCTGACAGTGTTAGTATCTGTGTTGTTAACAGTAAGGACAGCCTGTACTGTCTTGGAGACACACACAGTGTACAGATGGCTTCTTAAGAAAGGTCAAGCACCTTCTTTTATCTTGTGTCTCTCACAAAGACCCTCCCTAAGACATGGAATCATCCTCTGTCATTGCCATGCATGATACTCATGAGTCTAATCGGTGATCAAAATGTAAACAAACTGATGGTTGTCTGACGCCAACCAACAAAACACCACTTAAAATGATTGACAGATCCCTTAGTAACGAATTAATCTAAGTTAATTACCCTTTTCTGGTATTAAAAGTCTGTTTACATCATGTTAGATGTTCAGTGCATATTATCAAGACAAAGACTTAACTCGTATTTGTGAGTTTAGTTTAAATTGTGGTTAAAAAATTAAGGATTGATAGGCTAGGAACTAGACAAACCTGCAAGCTCGTGTTACATTTTGCTCGGTCAGATACATCTGGCCACCCTCCCATCCAGAGGGACTTCCATTCATCCTGGATCTCTTTGGGCTTGTCACCACTGTTATAATATGAGCCAGATTTGATACAATGACTAACAGAGGAGAGTCACCGGTCCAGTTTGAAAAGTCACATGTTAGGGACGTCACACATTTCAGGTGCAGCACACCAGACTCATGAAACTTTGATAAAACTGTCACACCAGGCAGTGCTGATCAAATATGAATCACAATTCTGCAACTGAATTTCCTATTTCTTGCCTCACATGTCGTATTGTACTGCTTAGCTGCCATTTGAGAAAGTTTGCAACCAGGCCGCTTGACAACGGACCAAGCACTGGCCCAACTTTAATGTGTCACGGCACGGTCACACAACTTCAACTTTGGTGAACTTTGAGAGTCGGACGTGCAGCCTCAGCCAATAGCAAAGACATATGTGTGGTTCACCACAGCAGGCAATAGCCACTCCTCTTAATTTGTGCATGTGTGACTGTGGTCTTACTCAGCGCTATGTTGCATGTTTAATTGCTATGATTGGTTGTAGGTCTATCCAGTTAGTAGAAGCATTTTGGTCAGCATTTATTGCCAATGGAAATCAAAAATGAACTGGGAGATTCCAGACTAATTCATATTTCTGAATTAGTCTGGTCATGCCAGGCTAAGGGATTGGATCTTTAAAGTACAAATGTTATCTTTCATCAAGCATAAAAAACATGTTTTTATTTATCTGAGTCATAGACTATAACAGTGAATTTGTAATCTTTTAGACCATTTAAGAGTCACGATTTTACACATGAATGTAAGTTTACTCCTCATGAGGAGTATTACTCAGCCTGTGAAAACAGTTGTGTTATATCTTCTGTGGTTCTGAAAGAAGCTTGGTTAAGTCTCAAAAAATAACCCTGGTAATGTCATCAGGGTTCTCTTTGATGGGGTTTGAGACTACACATTGGGAATTATAGGATCTGGCATTTTTGGACCAGGACACAGGGACTAAAAATTCTGCCTGTTCTTTCCAGGTCATCAAATACAAACGCTTTGTCACTCCCCTCGGGGACCCATACAGACACACACGCACCTGTTCGAAACACACCAGGCTTTCAAGTTACCTCAGTGTAAATCCATCTACGTCAGGTGACGTAGTATAAAGAGTGAGTAAGTCCGTGTATGGAGGTGGTGTGGTGGACGGATGGGTCCAACCAACACAGGATTTTCACTGAAGAGGAAGGGGTTCACGTCCCATGTGAAACCAAAAGTCAGCGTTAGCTTAAGTTTTAAGTCATGTGATTTACTTCATCTGTGCCACATGATGTACAGATACCATGATCTTTTCAAACCTGATAAGATAGTTTTGATGCCTAAACCTAACCAATCTGTGACTGTTTCATGTTAAGCAGGTATAATAAAGGCTTTCTGGCAGCATCTCATACACAGAAAGGGCACCTTGTGCATCAGTAGAAACACCAAGGGACATGACAAATAAGCCTACTCTTGTCTTTGACAACCTGGGATGAGACCAGTCTGAAAAATAAATATAATTTCAAGATATGTGAGACACAGATTTGACCTTCTATTCCTAATCTCTCATGAATCCCTAAAACTTTATGTAAGTACAATATTAAATTGCAGGGGTACCATTTTATCTATAAGATTTACATTATTGTTATTTTAAAAATGGTATCATTCATTGAAACTTGCTTGACATTTATGCTCTGTCAAAATAAACACTGTTATTTTTGAGAACATTAAATGAGTGTAATGCAGGTGCAAGATGTGGAGACTTGGCGCCAAATTTTTTTGACCATCCTTGATTTGAAAAACATGCGATTCAGAAACAATGTTGTTGGAAAATGAAAACAACAAGTCTAGCAAAGAGAAATCGTTCATTTTTTGCATAAAGGTTCACGCCAGCTCCCAAATCTCAAAATTCTCACGTCTGTGTGTTTTGAATGCACCGTCAAAGAAAGTTTTAATGACTCTGACAAAAACAAAGCATGTTTAGCGTGATTGATTACTGTTTCAATGAAGTCTCGTGCTGCTGCTAAATGACTCTCACGATGTAGTGAAATGAAAACCAGCTGCTTTCTGTGAGGTGGTAAATCAATCTTAACACTTATGGTCTGCATGAGAAAATAGTCAGCAGTTAAGTGAAGAATTTGCAAATTATAGTTAATAGGCTAAGACCCGCAAAACCACCGGTATGGTCCTTTAAATGTCGGTCCTGCAGTCCAGCTCCAAGGCCCGTAGATCTAATGGTGGGAGATGATCTCACCATCATGCCCACGATGAATGCTGGATTATTCAATTATAGAGCAACACAATGAATCATTCTCCTCCTCTCTGACAATCTCCTCCACACTCCACTCATCTGACACCGCCAAACCACAGAAGATGGCCCTGTTATCATCGTAATATGGATAAACAGTGACAGTTGTCTGAGACGGAAGGCCATTTCGATGGCAGCAGATCAAATGAGAGCTCATTATGGAAAAAGTGACACATCAGTGTCTGTAGCGAGGCTTACACTCATCATATAAAGAGATGGCGGTCCTGCTGGGATGCCTGTGCCCCTGCAAAATTCCTCGCCAGCCTGGATGGAATGAAATTAGTCAACTGGAGCTTCAGTCCCGTGACTTCACTCAGCTGACAGAAAGAGACACTCCAACATTTCAGTTTGTGTGTGTTTGAGAGAGAGAGAGAGAGAGACATTATTTCTATCTCCCTGCATCTCACACACTCTCATACTTGTCTTGTTCCACAGTAAATGTGTCAGTCATGGGTCTCATCGCTGGAGCAGCCTGTCAGACCCCCCACCCCCCACCCCACCGCCCCACCCCGAGGTCATTTTATTTTCCTCACTCCTCTCCATTTTTGGACATTTTCAAAAGGATGTTGAAGGAGAGCTGGGCTCATACGAAAAGAAAGCAAAGCTGTGTTACTTGGGATTATCTGGATTGTGTGGTGATCCACAAAGAGTCAAAATGGAGTAGGTCAGCATTTGCGATCTTACTTCAAGGCTCGGATACTCGGAAACTGTACAGTGAGTGCCTCCCACAATTTATCACCCACCATGAGATAGTACTTTATTTTATGAAGTTAATAATGGGTGTTATACTAATCACATCAATTTAATACTGATGCCTAAATAACACCCACGTAACAAACAAGACCAACTGCAGGAAGACTGGCCTTTTCTGTATAGTTATTCTTAATCCCGAGTCGGATTCTCCTTGAAATCCAGTGAAACGAGTCTGTGTTTACATTTTCCCAGACAAAGGCACAGTGAGGAGTATGTTAGCCAGTTAAAAAGAAGCAGGAGGAGATTGTTTCTGTATATTATTTTATTTTTGACATTATATTTTGTGGCTATGGCAGAGGAAACAACCACGTTTATTCCACAGGGGCCTCCAAAATCAACAAAGTATGAAAGTTCCTTGTAGTAGCTAGTTTCCATGAAACGGATGGCGAGTGCTAATTGCTTGTCGCAGACATTGTTTTGGCATTTGGAGTAGCCATTAGCGCTGTGTGCTTCGCTCCCCCACCATGCAGCGAATGTGGTCCATGGATGTAGGATGGACAGCAGTCCCATTCAACTCTTAAGCTGCCAGTGAACGCATCTAGTCCGGGACCAAAACAGCCTCCAAGACCAACAGAAGCCAGATAGGCAATAGGCTATCATGGTGGTTTTCTAGCAGTTAGCAGTTAGCGGTTTTTTTATTTATTTAATATTTAATCAGGTAAGTCCCATTGAGACAAAGTCTCATTTGCAAGAGAGACCTGATTTTACATCATCAGAAGCATAAAAACACAAATTTAAAACTTCCTGGACACAATTGCAATCAAGATAAAGGTCATAATAAATAAATACAGCAAATAAATGAATGTATTTAAAGAATTTAAGCACATAGGAGAAAAGACCACATAAAATTGTTGCGTGAACATAGATAAAAAATAAATAGGACCATAAAAATAAACAGAGAAGGTCATCATTTAGAAACAGTTACACTCTGCTCTGGGTTAGCTGCGTTACTTTAGAATTTTATCGGTCCATCAGAAAAATCCATAAGCGACCTCAGTGCTGTATTCCCTGTCAGTCACAAACTCTGTGTTCATCTCGGTGAACACCCGTGTTCACTGCAAGGCATTTTAGCCCAGTTTTGTTGCCCGCTGTCATCAGCTAACAGTTATGTTTAGCTACTTTAGCAACATGTAAAGCTTTCCATCAGGAAACTCCACTAGTACCAGGTACTCGGTACTGTATTCCATGTTGGTCTTGGAGCCTGAGTTCGTCTCTGTGACTGACCGTGTTCACTGGGAGGCTGCTAATCTCATTTCTGTTGCCCACTAACAGCAGCTAACAGCTAAGAGTTGCATATAGCTACATTAGCAACCTTGTAAGCTCAAGTTATCTGTCTGTCAGGAAACTCAGTAATTAAACGACCGAGAGCTGAAGCAGAACAACCGGAGGGTAATCAGAGGGGAAACCAGAAAATATTTTCTCTATAAATTATGATCCAGTTTCACCCAAATCAGTGATTAAAATAATAAAGTTGTGTTTTTATACACTGAGGCCCATTCACCAGAAACATTCCAGCCCACTCCGGTTAATGGATGTATTCTCGTTCCATGCACTGCTGCATCATAAGTGAGAAAGTGTCTGGATGCAAATTTAGTGTACGCCGCCAAGAACAGGAAGAGTCATCAACAGTTTTTAATTGTTTTACAGAAAAAGAAAAACCCTGAAATACTATTAAGAATACCAGAGAATATTATTTGTCATTGTTGGGCCAGATACTGGCATATGTATAGTGTAATACATATGGGATAAAAACATTGAAACATTAAATCAATTTTGACTTCATGAGAACATTAAAACAACAGTATACACAAAGTTAAGCTATGATGAGAATAATGTAAAAAAAAAAAAAACAGTCTAGCCATCTTACTGTATGTCTACAGGCAGGCAATATTAGATGGGTTGAGCCAGTTGGCCGTTTGGTTGGGCTTCATTTCACGTAGGTATTTTCATGTCTGTGGTCTCCTCCATTTCTGGGACACGACCCAAAGAAAACCGACAAATTCGGTATGGAGAACACAGACCTTTGGGAGGCAACCCCGGAGTTAATTTGACACTGTATATTTGACAACCGGTTGCATATTTGAAAAACAATCTGTCTTGAGCCGTTGTGTCAACAAGCTGAAACCGAGCGGCAGAGTGCAGTGTTTCGCGAGAAGTATTTGTGGTTTATTTTACTGGGAGAGTCTTTCTTCTTCCCCGTTAAAGCATCAATCTGAAACAGCGCTAAGGCAATCCCCGTCAAAGCTCCTGTCCCTGCAAGTGATTGACTCAGAGTGTTCAGCATGCCAGGGGGCCCTTGTATGAGCAAAGTGGTGATAAAAATTAATGAGGAAAATCCCAGATGGTTGCAAAATGCGTTCTAACTACACAGAATGGCCACCCATGTTCCCTTTATACTGCTATATTAACTTTTATTTAAGAAAAATGAGATTTATGAAATTACTGTCGACCCTGCCAAGAGCGAATTGGGTTATTTTACACAGCGTCAGTATTTAGCTCTGTATCTCAGTATAATCCACATGGAGATTTTATAAATTATTAGCGAATAACAAAAGTTAAATGTGATACATGAAGTGGATGTAGCAACCTTTGTTATCATGTGACAATTTCAAATTAAACACTCAGGGAAATCATGATCCAGTTATTGAGTTTTCTATTAAGTTTCTACAAATTGCTATGAAATACTACTGTATTTCATCAGTAAATTAACTTCTGATAAGTTTTGAGGCGATTAATCACCTGTGTAGATTTACAAAAGTTGAAGATGAATCTTAAGACATTTGACAAATGCCTGCAGGGGAAGCGAGCTACCTATTCAACCAGTTGCGTTCACATAAGCCTCTTGCCCCACAGTCACAAGAAATGACCATGTACAAACATAGTACAAAATACATTGATGCTTCAGATAGCATATTGCCATGAAAAGTAGTATACAATATATACTGCATACTGCATCATGCATACTGCGTTCGTTGGTAGTATGTGGTCGACATTTCCGGAAAAAAAAAAGATGGGTCTACTATCAAGTATGTAGGTGACGCAATGCACATTCAGTGGTGTCACATTATTCAACTGATCTGACCAAAAAATTCCAGCAATGGGCTGGCAAAGGAAGGAAAAAAGAAGACTGCTCGCAAGTAAAAAATATATATATCAACAGTGAAGATGTCAAAAGTTGCAAAAGGTTGGCTTCATAAATGTTTTATGAGGAAATGTATTCAACACAGTTTCTTATGCCTCGGATACACACTGTGATTTGGTGAGAAACTGAACATAAACAGAAACTATGTGTTCAAGAAAATTCTACAGATACCTTTAAAGAAGGGGATAGTGATGTATATGAAGCTGGGTTTTTTTCACATGAATATTTGAAACAAAGCAGGTTTGCTGTTTCCTTTCAAGTTAAGCCAAGATCAGTACATTTTTATTCATATAGACTAAAATTCATCAATCACAAATATGCTTCTGTGAACGCATAGTGTATAAAACCCACATTCTTAGACGCTCAATTTGGATTAATTACAACTCCTCAAAAAAACATAAATGGGGAGAAAAGGACAAACCTGCTTTATGGCAAGATCCAAAGTTTTTGAGCATTATTTTCCAGTAAAAAGCCTGAACTCAACATCTGTGTGACCGCGGCTGATGCATACACGCAAGAGAGTCCGGATCGGGGCTCTAATTGGACAAGACTTTGTTTTCCTCCATTAACCCGTGGATATGAAAGGATGACTGGTTGGACTGGCGTCCTTTCAGCCAGCCAAAGCCCCTGTGATTACACAAGTGCTGGACCTCTGCCATGTTACACAACCCAGAGAATAGGTGAACCCAGAGGAGCAGGGTTAACCTGGCTGTGGCCAGTTCAGTCCCTTCACTGTGAGAGTCAACTGCCTGTGAGTGCATTGAAAGAAGCTGAGGATCTGTGTCTTTAATTTGCTGTCAATGAACCGTCGGATTAAAGATGGATAAGGTCGTCAGTGATGACAACTTTAGTTCAGAGAAATATGATGAGTTTTTTTTCCCATCCTGCATGAACGTTACATACTCGGATGGCCTGTTGACCCCTGGTGGGAGGGAGTGTATGTGCAGTTACAAGACATAAAGACACCGCCTATGCTGATCCCAGCATGTGTTTCCTGTATGGGACTGCTTAGAGTAGTGCAGTATGCTTACAGTAAAGTATGTGTGTGCCTCAGCGAGACAGAAAGGAAGGGAGAGAGGCATATCCAAGGGGATCAAACCTAAACCACAGGATATTTCTGACCTTGAGGGCGAGCGGGTGAAGCAGGGGGGGCGGGGGGGAGGAAAGAGAGGAGGAAAAGAAAAAAGAGAGGAAGGAACAAAGAGATGGAGCGAGAGGAGCGGAGTCTTTGGAGGGCAGCTGGAAAGCCTCCAGAATCCTCTGCTCAAACCAACCATAAAATTCCAACCAAAGCCACGAAACCAGTACGAGGACTGACGAGGTTGCCTTCTGCCCACAATGGCTGTGTGTGTGTCTGCCCTTGTGTGTGTCTGTGGTGTGCACACATGGACTTTTGTGTGTGTGTGTGTGTGTGTGTGTGTGTGTGTGTGTGTGTGCCATATGTGATTAAAGGGTCCGAGCAGAGGAGGCCAGGAGGCAGACGAGTGATGCAATCCACGGAAGCGAAGGAGAGGACACGAGGGCGGCAGGAAGGAAGGGAGGGAAGAGGGAGGAAGGAGGAATTGTTGCTTCTGGGGATCCAGCAGCTCTCCAGGAATGTGCTGACGGTCATGTCCCACACAGTCGGGGAGAGTGTTGCATTCTGGGAAGCTCTGCGGAGGTGACACCACCTGTTTTAGCATGCAAACGGATGATAAAATCACACATTATAAAGGGATAGACTTTGTGAGTCATTATTGTTAATTTTCAAAGGCACAACAATCCTTTTTCCCTCACTGCAGGCTGCAGGCCTGAATCCACCCTCACACAGCAGTAGTGTAGCAGAGATCTATTTCGGTGCAAGCTACACAATGTCCATAAGCACCCACACAGACTCGGTGGGTAAGGTGATTGGTAAGCCTGGACAAATAGTCTATTTATGAGCATGGCAAGAGTGGGCGGTTGTCCTTGAGCTGGTTTGTCTGCCGTCTGAAGTGCTAAGTGCTGTATACAGTTACAATAGATAGAACATGCACAAGGACGAGTGAAGGTGGAGAAGGGCTGAGGGAGGGAGGGGTGAGCGCGATAGAGCACTGGGAATAGAGATGGTGAGTCAGAGGCCATTTGGAAAGTAATTTCATCTCTGAATGCCGTATATCTTTTCATCAATGAAAGGAAAGTATTTTCCGAAGCAAGAAGAAGAAAAACATCTCTGTTTGATGAAATGGAGCCTATGTGAGGGGGAGAGGACAGATACCATTCATAGGTTATTTCTGCACTAAATTTATTTCACGTAGGTGAGGTTGTTTGTTGCAATATACTGCAGTGAAAGAAGTTTAGAGCAAGAGTCTAAGAGAGAACAATGCCGGCTGCTCTGTGATGCTGTACGTGCTCACAACAATGCTCACCTGAAGTGATCAGATGTCCAAGCTTGTCCAGGATTGTCAAGCTGGGTATCCTGAGTCTGACAAATATCTGTAAAACTTTAAAGTGTCCCGGTTTCCAACATTCACTACCAAACTGTCCTGGTTTTCACCTCAGTTACACTCATAACTGTAATATTGTGCTTGATTTCAGCGCTTACACATACATGTATTATGTTCTGTCCCAGTCATAATTACCAACCAAATGATAAAAACATAAACAATGCACCAAACATGTGAATTTAACACGGATTTGTCTCTATGTGTGTCAATCAGTCAAGGTGTCATTTTCAAAGCTGTGAGTCACAGGCTAGCATCACAGGGCTATGACGCTTGTGGCTACTTCTGACAGAATTTGTCAGTACGCTAACAGTTAGCTGTCATGCTCAAGAGAAAGTCAATCTTTTATAAAGAGCTCCAGGAAGAGGTAAATTACCCAGCAAAAAAAGAAAAAGATGTATGCATGATGTTGATAGGTGTGCACAGTAGGTGTGCTAAGCGCTGAAATAATTGCCCCCCATCCTGATGAATGTAGGCCTATAGTACAGTTAAAGGTCCAGGTGTGGGGCTTTGAAAATTTGTCCAACCTGTGCTAACCTGCCGATGTTTGGCAAGTATAATGTTTGCCACTGTCACCATCCTGATGATGATAGCACCAGAACAGGGATTCTCAAAGTGTGGCCTGACCCAGAAACATTTTGTGGGGCTCCCAAACATGGCACGAAAGACATGCATTATATTTCAACCATCTGAGGTCGATTTTTAAATTCTTTCACTTTCAATATAACAGCCTACACTGTTGCATTAAATGTGCCCTCCTAACAAGCATCTGACAGGTTAGGAATGACAGCTTGTAGAAAGCTACTGTCGCAGGGATTATGTTTGTCATCAGTGCAAGTGCAGTTAGCTAAAGTTACCAATTCAGCAGTTTAATGTGGTAGTGAAACTGAAAAGCGACCACATAAAAACACTCTATAGTTGAAGAGAAAAGGAGGTTTACAGACATTCGTTGGACCTTGGGAGACAGAAAACATGATCTGTCTTATCTGCAAATAGAGGAATTTGGCGCTCAAGGAATTTAATGTTAATCATGAGACAAACCACAAATCCTATGACTAAATTCATGGGTTTTCCTTTGAAAAGTCAGGGCATCATCGAAATCATTAGGCCACATTCTTGGATATATGTACCAAAATGGGCAATCCCTGAAATAATTGTTGAAATATCTCAGTTTGGGCCAAAGTGGTGGAAAGTCTGACCAACAGATAGACAGACAATGCTATCCCCAGAGCCACGCTGCTAAGACATTTTAATCTTTTTTGCATGCTTGCGAACATATTTGGTCACGTATGAGGCCGTGTCCTTCTGCAAGTACTTTAATTTCTCTTCAGCCTTAGCCAAGAAAGAAGAAGTACATTTCCACATTATGGCACGAAGAGTCTTCTGCAATTTTTGTGAATCATTGGTTTCTGCTGTCCTGATGTTGCATTGAGGTTTTAGGGGTTCCAATGAGATTCTGGACAGGCTGAATGTGGTGTGGCGTCTGGCCAGTGAAAAGGGAAAACAGAAGGGCAAAAGGGGAGAGAAGTTAGGTTGAAGTGTTAGGAGAGACTATACCACAGACAGGTCTGGACTGCTGTGTGTATCCTGGCAAAGCCACCTTGGCTTTGACACGACTGAACAAACATGTACAATATTTGACTCCTGCCCAATTTCTTCCTTACACAAACATGGGTGGAGATTTCATGTCCATTTACTAAAACAACTAAAAGTAACTCTCACAAACTCTCCAAATTAGAAACATGCCATTGATAAAAAGCTATTGATGCCTGTTGCAATACAAGTCTAAGAGCATGAAAAAAGTACATTTAGGAAACATGTTTTCTGTTAACCGAGTTCACTGACTGGAGGGGAAGAGAAAGACACCACAGAATACAGAGTTGGACTGGTTTTTGATTGGTCTGGCATCAGCCGTGTGGTTCTATGGGCAAGCACAAAGAGAATGCTGCGGTTATTCTTGGACCGCCGGTGTCCGCACTTCCATGTAATGTTCTGGTGTTTACCATCACTGGTTCAGTTCATCTGCTGGGATTATGAGTCAACCCTGTTAAAGTGCTGCAGAGAGGTCCTGCAAGGACACTGACGGACTGACTTACCCCTCGTTGCATCCAAATTTAAGTGTTTGCACGACTCCAGCACACAAGCCGAGCCTGGACGCAACCATCACCACCAAACTCCTGAGTTCTGCTGTGTTTTGGTACAGCGTGTGTGCTCTGAAGCCTCAAATTAAAATCGGCCTTGGCTTTGGGTTTTACTTTTTCTCTCTCTCACACACAGTGCACACTTTGTCGTGTTGTTTGGTGCTGTGGAACGTCAGCACAGATATTTTCGGTTGTGTGGAGGAGTCTATACCCATAGCAGAGCAAACAGCCCAGCGTCGGTAGAGTGTTTTGTTTGCTGAGCTCGTCACCTTTCAGCGAGCGTTTGCATCTCGTCCTCTTCACCGACAACCTGATGATGTATCTGTGGGAATTTAATTTGTTACTGGACGGCCTGGCGATCAAGCACGCCTCGCAACATCTGAACCCTCGACTGTAGTTACACGACACCCACTTTTTTCTCTCTCCGGCTCAACTGTGCCACCTTTGAATATCACAGAAAATGCCCTGGAGTCATTTGAAAAGTCAACCACTGTCACTGCTGAAAGTAGATAAAAAATGCCATGTTTCTGAAATGACTGTTTGACCTTTTGTTATTTCAGTGATGCCACATACGTTCCCCATGATTACACAACCAGTGATGACATGTAGAAACCTCAAGTCTGGTTCTCTGCCATATTCTGACAAAGCATCCTGTGACAACATCACAACCCACAACTAGGGTTTAATATTTACCACAGACATTACGTAGAACTTGAAACTGTTGAACTTTTTCCATATGTCACATTACAGTGGAGAACCATAACTGCCAAAATAAATAAATAAATAAATAAATATGCCATTAAATGCACCCAAAATACTGTTAAACATGTGACATAAATTTGCTTCTGTGTTTATTAACCTTTGTATGAAGATTCTGCTGCTAGCACTCTCTCTCACATTGAAACAATAACAAAAGACGTAGTTTGATGATGTCGTGAAGTAGCGTGAGGTCATGGGATTTGTCATCTTCACTGTAAAACAACATGACATTAACGTGACTCAGGCAGAAAGTTTTATTCATGTTACATTTAGTCATGAGTGCCGACTTCCTTCCTCACTCTCTGACGTAGCCATGTTTTTCCAGAAATTATAGCAACTGGCTAGCAACAGCAAGCAGGAAATGCAGCATTACGCTGAATAAATTATGTATTTCTTTGAGTCTGAATGTTGTTGTCCTCCGTATGCAGTATGCTACAAAAGGAAAATTAAAATATTTTATCTTTTTTGTGAAGTAGTTTCTATAAACAGCCAGCTTTTCTGTAACAGGCAGAGTGTTTCTTTCAAGTCAAATTAAAAAAATAACAAACTTTTGCAGTACTGTGCCCACAGTACAGTAGTCTCCTTCCTCACAGTCATGTCAAAAGTTGTACTAATGGCAATAAACTGAGAATTAATTTTTAAGACTTGTCTCATTAATTTGCACATAGTAATTCAGTATTCCATTAAACTCTAAGCTTATTTTCATGCTAATACTTTACACCATATTAATATCTATGCAAATACTTTTGATTCCCATGAGCATACAGTTACAGATCATTACATCTACAGATGTGGTGTGTGCTTAATATAACAATGAATCAGGCAGGACCAGTTGTATGAAAAGTGTAATGTATAAACTATGGTATAGTGTGTGGCAGAGGAGTAATGTAATGAAAGCCAGACGAACACAGTGTTCCAGGTCAGAGCTGAAGACTGTACAGCTTCGGTCCAGAGAGCAGCATGAGTCACCGGAACAGAGCAGATTGCTAGCTTGCAGAATTCATTAAGACAAATGTAAGGTATATGGATTTCCTCTGGAAGAAGAAAAAAAACCCTTGGCAGCTGCAGAACAGCACCCCAGTGAATCCTCAAGTAGCTTTCCATTCACCTTTGGAATGACAGCTTGCCTTTTGCAATCCGGCTGATGATTTATGCTGGTCTGAATGTAAATGAATTAGCTTAAATCCTTCAGTTTTTTTGGCATATTTTGTATTATTTTTGGAACCATTTCTCATACAACATTAGCCTACTATTATATATCATACATTGTACTAAACAAATATTCTTTGAGTGGCTAGTTTAACATCTGCTCAGTCTGTCCAGTAAAACTATCTGCTGGAATGCGAGCAGTCTGTCTCAAAACTGAAAATGCAAATTTGTCTGTTAAAGATGTAGGCTAAACTGCTTTTTAATCCAATAGTAAATACCATGTCATGTCTCATTGTGCAATGGCGCCCCCATGTGGGTAAGGGGCAGTAATGCACTAATAAACACTTGGTTCAGTTATTAGTGTTAAGAGTTAGTCACCTTATAACTTAATTCAGTCACCATGTAAAATTCAACAATAATGAACTATACACCTTATTTAATTTTCACAAAGCTTGCACTTGACTTGGTAATAGACGTTTTTCACAGGGGCCATTTCATATGAAATAGTGGGATAAACACAGGTGTTATCAATGATACTAATTAAGTTACTTTTCCATTCAGCTCAGACAGAGTCATGGTGCTGCCATTGTGCATGTTGACTCACTGGAAAGGCTCTGCTGCACTAAATGAGATGGGATTAGTATAATTGGTAACACCTGTGTTTACACTACTATTTCATGTCAGTGCGTCCGCTGTGAAAGAGTTTTACTAGAAAGGTAATGAGGCACAGTTTTTTTTTTTTTTTTTTAAATCAAAACGTGGTTTTGTGACAGCTTTTCTCACAATTTTGAGGATTTTTACAAACCAAACAATCAGTCAGTTGAATAGTTACAACTGAGATCCACTTCAACCAATTGCAACCTGTTTTTACAATAATGCATGAAGAATAACAAGAGGACATTTTACAGCTTTCAGTGCTTTTACTTTGAACACTTTACATATAGTTTCCTTTTTACTCATATATAAGTTTAGTACAAGTAACATTTTCAATGCATTACATTTTTCTAATTAACTTTTGCTTTTTGTGTCAATAAGCTAGTGTTCTGAAAATATGTTTGTGTCGTTTTACACTAATAAATTATTAATTAATTTAGTAATAATTATGAAATAAGTTTGAATTATGAAATAAGACAGGAAGAATGAAACTATTTGCAATGCAACAAACATTTATTTGACATGTATTTATTGTACAAAACTGCAGAAGTGACTACGTTTAAAAATAAAGTTGTATGGTCTGTTCTGAAATCGCTGCCTAGCTTAGGGATGGTTGCAACAATTTGTTGACAGACCATGATGTGCAATACAACGATTCAAACTCAAGCAAAGTTCTAATTAATTTATTCCCCCAATAAATTCACCAGCAAATGTTGAATGTGTTGTCCGTCTTTATTGTAGTAACAGGGTCTACCTGAGCATTTGCAGTATGTCATCATTCTAGCACTTAACTGTTAGGAGAAATTAGGCTTGTTGCAACTGTCCCCTTACCCAACCGTTCTCAGCCTACCCCAAAAAATTATAGTGGAACGGACAGTATTTTTGTAAGCAAGCTTAATACCTTGTCAGTGATGCCAGTAAAGCATCAAATATCACGTTTAAACATAATGTCAGAGGGGACAACTTCCTGTGCCTTTAGTCAATTAACCTGCTAGACTGGCACCGGATGTCGGTAAGTAGAAAGATATCGGTAAGTATACAGACGGTCGTGTCTAGAAGGGAACCCTTGATTTACGTAAGACTCGCGATATTTTCAGATATAGTTTTCCCATTGAACAAACAAATTATATTTTATAATATGACAACGATTTAATCAAAATCTGGGCTGGTTTAAGAACAGATAACACTTAGTCAGTATTGGGAAAAGATCATAGTTTAGGTTAAATTAATCACTCTCACGAGATCTTTCGCGTGTCTGGGGTTCCCCTCTAGACACGAGCTAGAAAGACAAGTGCCGTTTTCTACAGGAAATACCTTCCGCTGCTGTACAGAGCATTTGTGAAGGGCTGCCATTTTAGCGACCTTACGGTAAGAAAACTTGCTTCGTGTTGATGTGTTGTTAGCTGGCTGCCATACGTTCATACAGTGTACTCTGTGTGCTGTAGATTCAACCTGTAGTGAAGCATATCCAAACAGTTTGCTCTGTGTGGACTTTTAATGTTAGCTAACCTAGCCTGTCTACCAATGTGCCTGTGATGCTACTGTTAGCAGTGAACATTACACAATAGGACAAAAGCACAAAAATATAACGTTAATCTGCTGTCACGCAGCTAGGCTTTATATACTGGAGTTTGAGGTTTTTCAGATGCATGTTATGATAAAATGGTAGTTATTTTAACGATCTCTCCTCGCATTTAGCTTGACAGCTGCCCTTCTGCAGATGTTATCTAACGTTAGCTCATAAGGAGCGTTCACCTCTGAAAGTAGTAGCAGGTTAACTCGTGGTCCATAAGAACCGCAAATTGGGGTTTCTCCCAAATATAGTCTTATTGTAGCACTTCTGACAAAGCATGTCCTTGTGTCTGTTCACAAATTCAATAAAGCACAGTTAGTACAAGCAGGGTCTACAATTAAAGGAACATTCTGCACTTTCTCATGTGGATGTCCAGTCAGTATTGATAGTAAATGTAGTCAAATGTTTACTGCACATTTTAACAATACCACAATAATACTGATAACCACAATCATTTTGTTCACTGTAATTCTGATATGGAAACATCATTTAATTTATGTGTCAGTTGCCAAGCTTTGGAGATATCAGCCATAGCTATGCCTGCCTTCTCTCCAATATAAGGGAACAAGATGGCACTTGGCTTGTGGTGCTCAAAGTGCCAAAAATACATTTGGAAAACTCAAAAACAGTGCCTCTTTCCAGAAATCATGTCAGTCATCTTGTTGTGTGAAGTTTCATGTAGGAACTATTTACTTTCAACCTTTGAAAGAAAGTAGTTTCAAGAAAACAATCTAGATGGATAACAAGCACTACAGACCAGAGGAAAAATCTATATTTTTGATTTTGGCTGAACTTTTGGTTTAGCTAGTTTAGCAAAGGAAATGCCACAGCCAACATTTACCCTGTATATGGCAACTCCTGATTTCATTCCCTGATTTCAAGTCACCATTCTCCCATTTTTGTTTTCCACAGCAGCACAAATGAATTATGGGGGGCAAAATAATCCAGCTCACCTCTAAGTCCCACCATGAAAACATCCTGGCCTCTCTGCATCAGTTCAGGCTGCAGGGGCACCTGAGTGATGTTACAGTGCAGGTCGACTACCAGGGAGACGTGCAGGAGTTTCAGGCCCACCAGGTGATGCTGGCGGCATCCAGTGGCTACTTCAAGAAGCTCATTCTCTCTCAGGATGCTGCCCGAGACAAATTATTACTGTCAAACATGCACGTCAATGACTTTTCCAAGTTTCTGGAATTTGTGTACACCGGTAAAGTTGAAGTGGCCAGAGACAGGATTGGTGATGTCCAAGCAGCAGCACAGTTTTTGGACTGTGAGGATCTGTCACAGGTTTGCAGTGAGGCCATGAGTGCTGGAATCCTAGAGAAACCTACAAAGAAAACATCTGCACCGGAGGTTGTTGATAAAGATGACTCACATGGTGCCAAGAAGGAAAAAGGGACCAAAGGGAAGAGGCAGCCTAGAAGCTTACCTCTGA
Organism: Lutjanus campechanus; assembly: GCA_027495735.1. NCBI lineage: Eukaryota > Metazoa > Chordata > Actinopteri > Lutjaniformes > Lutjanidae > Lutjanus > Lutjanus campechanus. The sequence continues at coordinate 49,688 of JAJHUR010002573.1, read as the reverse complement.
AGCGGCGGCTGTCTCCACAGAGCTCTGCGAAAGAAGTCATTTCCAAAAGATGGAGGGCGAAGAACACCGTAACTGAGGAAAAAAGACCAGGAAGAAAGCTAAAACTGAGCCTGGCTGGTCGTAAAGTACTTCAGAGGCGTTTAAATCCTAAAAGTGAGGAGGATTTTAACAATGAAAACCAAAATGACTATGAAGACACAGAGGAGCACGAGGACAGGGCTGAAGCCGAAGATCAGCCGGAGGATCAGGCAGAGAAAGGAGACGAGTCATCAGTGGGACTACCAGTCTCTGATGGGGATGATTGGGAATGTGAGGAGGATGGGCAGAGTAATGATCCTGAAGACACCTTGTTGTTATCTCCAGATGAGATAGAGGAAGATGAGGGGGAGGAGGGGGAGGGCGGACAGTCCAAGGAGACAGTAAAAAGAACATCCAAGGCCCAGTTCCAGTGTAATAAGTGCCAGCGGACCTTCCACTATGAGAGAAGCTACTTGAAGCACATCAGGTAGGACACAGCAGTGTTTCTGGGTTTAGGCTCATTTATCGATTGATAGCAGCAGTGATGTTAGCACCCAGCTGTTTACAAAGTCGCACCCTCATTATCAAACATATTTGATTTTTCTTTTGTTGGTCTTATAGTTTCTCCTGAATGTTGTTGACTCCACTTGGTGTGTGTGCACTGTTCTAATGTCACTGGGGGATCTGAGTCATCTTGTCGGCCTCTGGCCTTAACCGTAGGGCTCCCTAGTCACTCAATCAGTCGGGAACATGGAAACACTTAAGTTAACTGTGTCATGTTCCTGATGGCATGATGTATTTAAATAATGTAGCAAGATGGGAATAAAGGAAAACCTGTTTAATGTGTTCTGACGACTCCCCCTGTGACACTTCAGGTGGTGTGTTTTTTTCACTTGCACAAAGTCAATTTTTACTTTACCCTGTGCAAATTGTTTAATATGAGTGGTAACAAGGCTAAAGTGAATTGTCATGTTTAACTAGATGTTGCAATTTCCATAAAATATCATAAAAAAGTGAAAAATGCCCATCCCAGTTGTTCAAAGTCCAAGATGGTGTCTTTAAATATCTGGTTTTGTCAGTCTAAAACCAAAATATATTCAGTTCAATATGATAATAAACAGAGAAAAGCAGGAAATCTCCATATTTGAGAGGCTGCAGTAGTCAGTCATAATTAGAGCAGCAACAATTAGCTGATTAATCGATCAGGTGTCAACTGTTAAATTAATCACCACCTATTTTGATCATTAATGGAATAAATATCCAAATTGTCTGATTTGAGCTTCTCAAATGTGAATATTTTCTGGTTTCTTTAGTCCTCTATGACAGTTCACTGAATATCTTGGGCTTTGGGAAACAGTGGTCAAAATTGTTTTTCACAATTTTCTGACATTTTATGGACCAAACAAGTAAGTGATCAACTGAGAAAGTGATCAACAGATTAGTCGATAATGAAGATAATTGTTAGTTGCATGCTGTTTGTTTTTGAATTTTCTGAGTAAAACAGCTGAGCACTAAGTTAACCAAATACTAAAATGTGCCCACACATAAGAAAGTTGCCCACTGTGGTGCTTAAGATAATGTGTGATGTAAGCATTTTGCTGTCACAGCTCTGCAGTGTTAAATGGAGTAAATCTGTTCAGGCAAATTCCACACTAAAGCCGGAGCTATGTCAGATGATCATAAATGCATCTTATCATGATGCCTGTTATTGCTGTAACCTGTTTCTGCTCTCTGCCAGTACGTACCACGGAGTGAAAGCAGATGTCATCTATCGCTGTGAGACCTGCCTGCAAACCTTTGCTAACCGCAGCAACCTGAAGATCCATGAAAAGCACGTTCATAGCACTGAGAGGCTGTTTTCCTGCGACTCCTGCGCAAAGACCTTCAAACGGAAGAAGGATGTTGTCCGCCATCAAAGACAGGTGACGATTAATGAAATCCTGCACAGTTTATGTGTCTAAAAGTCATAAATGTATTATTGCCATGACAAAATATATGCAATGTGATGTCTGAATATCAAATAATAATTTCTAAAGAGAGTTATCTGCATGTTGTTTCCTCAGGTACATGAACGTAACAATCTGCGACATGTCTGCCCTGAATGCGGAAAGTCGCTCAGCTCCAAAACTGCACTGCTGTTGCACGAGAGGACACACACAGGCGCAAAGCCTTTTGAATGCACCGACTGTGGGGCCAGATTTACCCAGAACTCTGCCCTCAAGATGCACCGCAGGTACGGAGCTCACCGATAATGGCTGGTCGAGTGATCCTTAGCCTAATTGGGGTGTTGTAGATGCTGAATACAGGCAGGATTGTAAATGAAAGGTTTTAATGTTTGGCCAGCGAGGAAGAATGTACACTGATTCAGAGAAACTCCAGTCAGGTGAGGGCTAATCGGCTCTGTATGGCTATGTGTAGGACTCACACAGGAGAGAAGCCATTTGCATGTGATGAATGTGATGCCCGGTTCACTCAGAAGCACATGTTGGCCTATCATAAGCGATCACACACAGGTAAGAGTTATATAATTTATTCAAAACTGTTCAGATTTCTGCTTAATTAATCCTGCCTCTGTTGAAGCCTGCACCCAATGAAGACAAGACCAAAACTGAAAATTGTATTCTTTTGTCCTGTTAGGAGAGAAACCCTTCATGTGTGAGGCTTGTGGGAAAAGTTTTGCCTCTAAAGAATACCTGAGACACCACTCAAACATCCACACTGGGTCCAGGCCATACAAGTGTGAACGGTGTGGTCGAGGCTTTGCTCAGAGGAATTCCCTCCACCAGCATTTAAAAATACACACAGGTTATTGTATAAAACACTGAAATATTTACTCTTGTGAATTGGGAGGCATAATCTGTTTTGACAGCTGAGAAACCACTTCCTCACTGTTCTTCTCTGTTTACACAAAAATTTTACTTGTGTGTTTTCTGTCATATGTTTGGTCCCTCTTTGTTGATTATTAGGTGAACGTCCGTACAGCTGTAAAGACTGTGACAAGCAGTTCACACAGCTCAATGCCCTCCAGAGGCACCAGCGCATTCACACAGGAGAGAAACCCTACATGTGTGGCCTCTGTAGACGCACCTTTACAGACAAGTCCACCCTCCGGAGGCACACTATGGTGAGCAGAGATGATCTTACTGTAGTGAAACAAAAGAGTTGATAAAAAAAAGTCACTTGTTTAAGGGGACGAGGCTTTTGCACAATAACTGCCAATGCATATTTATCATCTGATAAATTGTGGTTGAAGGGAAACTTTGGCACTTTTAATGTGAATGTCCAGTTAGTGTTGATGGTAAATGTAGTCAATTGAAGTAATCAGTTCCTCAGTGTGTGCTATGTTGACCGGGAGAACTGAGTTCTCCTGATTGCAGAGCTGTGCCGGTAGTACTTACATGTACCAGGATGCATTGCATGCAAGCTTCTGATGCCCACTCCCATTTTGCAGCGTATCACCACCCTACCCCATAACTATTACTTTTTTTTTGCTCAAAACATAGTGTTAAGCTGCGTCCCATGAGAAAGGTAGCATCTTAGCCCAGTTGGCTGCAGCTGCTCTTCCCATTGGAATATAATGGCACAGCCAGTGCAGAGTGGTGCTACTGCTGATCATGTGTGGGCACCTTAAGGTGACAAAAATATTCATCTAGTACAGCTACTCAAAGGCAGAGACTAGAAATCCAAGCTTAATAGCCAGTGGTTCTTCCTGCATCCAGCGAACAGATTTTGCAGTAGGAGAACTCAGCTCTCTCGGTCAATGTAGAACACACTGAGGAATTTATTGCTTCAAGTGACTACATTTACCATCAGCCCTAACTGGACATCCATGTGAAAAATGCCACATTTTCCAAAGTACCTTGACCCATCAGGCTGCTGTGAAGCTAACATGAGCTTTTCTAAAATTCAGATCCACGACTCAGATGCTCCTTGGAAAACCTACCTTGTGGTGCTGGAGGGAAATGTGGAAGACAAGAAACCCAAGACCCAAACGAAGGGAAAGCCAGAAAAATCGGGAGCAGGGGAGAAAAAGAGCGCTGCGAGAAAAAGTCTTGGTGCTACTGGCACTGATACTGATACTGGTACTGCTGGCAGTCCTGATAAAACCCACACTGACTCCATTGTGGTGCCAGCTGAGCCAGTCACCCTCTCATCTGACTGGACCACTCATGGGGCCATCGCTCTGGTGAGCCATGCCGCCCTCGGCGGGATCACTGTCATCCATACCGAGGTGCCACCTGGGACGCAGATCCAGCCCATTGTAACCACTGACAGCACAGGAGCCAGTGTCATATCCTTAGATGGATCAGGCATCCCCGTCCCATTTTCCATACCAGTGTCCATGGCTCACACTATCCCCATGTCCTCTGAAGCGTCCACCATCTCTCTGTCTGTGCCCACTCTCACAGTTCCTGTCTCTGACGGCACTTTGGCGTCAGTGTCAATGATCCCAACTGTCTCTACGGCATCCGTCCTGGAGGCTGCTGCTTCACAGACAATTTTGGCTGCAGTTTCAGAGACCAAAGACACTTCTGAGACGGATATTTTGCGGCCTGATATTCAGACTGTGATTGTCAGTGATAAAGTTGGTGAAAAAGAACAAACAGCTGCTGGACAACAGAGGACAGCAGATGACACATTAACTGAAACTAATGGGGCCAGAGCTCAAGATGCTGTGTAGAAAAAGCTTGGGAAGATAAATAATTTTATCTGGGTGAAGGGAAGTTAAACCTCATTTTTAATGGTATTTTATTTTGGCATTATCAGTGTCTGAATATGTGTTTTTTTTGACTGAGGTGTTTAATCATTATTATGATCTTAAGTCCAGTGTTTAATTAAAGGGATAGTTCCAGTTGTTTGAAGGGTGGGTCAAACAACCCCACTTCAAATAATGCAAACTATCCCTTTAACAGATTAGACTGTGATATTCAGTGTTTGTCACACTCTTTTGAAATGTGAAGCTATTAATTAAAAAACACAACAATCTGCTTGTGCTTTAATCACATGTTTAAGAGATATAACTAAGGCATTATCAAGGTATTAGATATAATTAATTAATCAAATATTAGTGTCCATGTCTTAATTAGGATGAATTGAGGCAAGAATCTCATTGAATACAAATAGAATGAAGAAGATTGTTAGTTCATTTCATGTGATGCCAAAACATGAGATCAGGTTCTGTACATTTTACCGCTCAAATGAATATTAGACATCTGTTCCACATACATCATGTATTGTAGGAGTTACAACTTCGATGCTCCATTATACACTGGGAACCTTGTCAGAAGAACTTGGCAGCTGCAGAACAGCACCCCAGTGAATCCTCAAGTAGCTTTCCAGACACCTTTTAGTATGACAGCATACTTTTTGCAACTCCGCTGATGATTTACGTTGGTCTGAAGGTAAATGAAGTGGCTTAAATCCTTCAGAGTTCTGGCACTTTTCTCTCTTTGTAACTATTTCCTTATAACCACAGCTGTGTTTCAAACAGCAGGTATCTGCATGAAATCCTTAAGGATTTATAAAGCTGCCTCCAGTCACAAAACTGTTTTTCTAAAGGGTAAGAAAAATAACCTCTTAAGTTTGGAATTTTAAACTCAGTGTTTAAACTAGTCATTGACCTCTTTAAAACGGGTCTGATGTGACAAGAAAATATGCATTTCTTTTATTTTGAATATAATTCACAAAATGTTAATCAGTCAAAATCAAAACAATACTGTTGATTTGAAAGGTTTCTAAGAGGCTAACTACATTTTAATCTGTCAATAGTGGCCTGTGGGCATGAAAAAAGGAAATGCACGCTAAATGTAGACTTGGGATCACTGTTGTGTAAGGACATGATGCAATAATGTCAGAATTAGGTTACATGGTACATTGCAACAGATGACTGATTAAGTTGGCTTATTTTTTTTTATCATTTATCACAAGTTCCACAAATTAAATGTTAAATTAAATGCAGATCTACAGCAGCAACACAGAGAGGAATGTGATGGATCAATGAACGAATGCATGAATTTGATTATTTATCAATTCTATGCATTTAATATTCATACAGATATATCTCACAAAAGAGTAACAACAAACTTATGTAATAATAATGTAATAATAATTCAGCTAGCCCACTACTGCTTACCCATTTTTAACTGGTAGAATAATAACAGTAACACATGTGACAGGCCAAATGAAGAATAATAGTTAATTTATATAGGTTTCTGTGCTACTAGAAAGAGGCCTGGTACTCGAATATTGCTGTGGGAAGTGTTTTTGAAATGTAATCAGTGCTCTATAAGCAATATGCTGAAATGAAAGTACCCATTTTTTACTACTGAGACTCAGAAATACAAAGTGTACCTCATGACATGCTGGTGAAGAAAAGATTGCGCCGTACTTGTGAAGACATCAGAGGACGGTAGAAGACATCAGTAATATTAAGACTGAGGCCACATAATTTTGTTCAGTGTAAAGTTTGGTGAGAAGATGATTTAAAATACACTTTCACTCTTCATTAAATCATCAAAGTTTCTGTCACTCGTGGAATATTGTCAAATTACTAGTTTGTTAGGTGTACAGGATGTTATACCTGAAAACTCAATGCAGTTAAGCAACAGGCTGGTTTATCACATTATGTACCCAAAAGATTATTTAAAGGCAGATGGAGGTTTATTTCCACGGCGTACTTACCATTAGGTAAATGTCTGCAATTGCCTTAGGCCCCAAGCTACCAAGTGCCCCATAAAACGCCTCATAAACTTCAGTATCAGTGGGTCTATACACTGATCTGATTTATTAATACCGAACAAGATCCTGCTACTTTCAGGCAGCATCCTGTTTTGTTTGTTCGTTTGTTTTTTTTGCCCCCCCCCCAGAATGTCCCACTGGAGCCATGCCATACAACAATGATAGCAATCATATCACATTCATCTACATACATGAATTTTTTTAATGTACTGGGATCGGAACAGTACTCGGCATTGACCGGCATTGATTCGCAAAGATCAGGTACCTGGAAGGAAAAAATGTTATTCCAACATTTCTAATACAGACTGTTGAAAGATGAAGCAAACTGACCCATGCAGTGGAGAGAAAGAGGGAGGATATTAAAAGATGATACCCACCTCAGCTACAGCCTGTTCATTCTGCTGTCATCCAGCAAGAGATACAAAATTACCTGCTGTACCAGAAGAGCAGCGTCCTCCCTCAAACTGTGAAACTCAAGTCATCCTCTGTACTCAACTATGATTTAAGTTTACTTTCATGACTTATTAGTTCACCCTGCTGCCGCCTGCAAGAGACAAATATTCATTGCCGAACCACCAGACTAGAGAATAGCTTCTTTCTTGAGGCTGTGAGAGTCCTTAATTCATCCTCCGTACTCAACCATGAACGTTCATTTTTATGATTTAAGTCACCTTGCTTCCATCTGGCAAGAGATACAGAAGTATCTGCTGCCGTATCACCAGACTAGCAGCTTCTCTCCTGAGACTCCTTAATTCATCCCCCATACACAATCATTAATGAGTTTATTTTTAAGACTTATTATTTATACAAGTGTTGAAAAGGGGGGAGAACTATAGATGTGGAGGGCCTCATGCCTGTTTGCCTTAGGCCCCAAAGTGACTAAATGCACCCCTCTTTATTACCTACAATATAAGGCTTTTGTTTGATAAGTGAGGTCAAAGGCAGGACAGCGCAGCTGGGATATCATATCTTTATTATTGTCCATTCGCACAAGCATACAGATCATATCCAAGGTCCATTGTCATTCCACCTGGAAGAAGCTGGATACGCAGGGCGACTGACCCTTTTGTAAAAACTTTGGTCTGGCTCACACTAGTGGATGTAACACAACACTGAACTATACACAATGACATGCTTAGCGACTGGCCATTTGGAAGGTGCACCGCAGTAGTAAACCTTCAATGATGAGTTCACATCACAACACAGCACGAGATGAGTGACTAATGATGCACATTACCCCCAAGATTTACGTCCCTGGAAATACAGAGTAAGGGTTTCCATGTCAGTGCTTCTGATTCAAAAATACAGTTTCCACAGGCAAACTATAAATCACAGCTTACAGATCCAAACATTCTAAGTATTATTACATCAACAAATCCTAAAGTAATAATAAATAACCATAAAGTAATATATTAATTATGAATGTGTATGGTTGTCATTAGATACAAATGTTTAACAGTCTACACTTGGTGCATATCATCGCCCTTCTTTAAGAAGAGTCTCTCCCCAGTGGTGATAAAATGGGAACAAAATCAATTTTTGTGGTGACTAATGACTTTAGTTTTAAGAACAATCACGATGTCCAGCTCCCCAACAGATTAAAAAAAAAAATAATAATCAAGATAATGGTACATTCTTTAAATCCATACACACATGACAATCTTATGTACAACAAACTGAAACATTTAAATAATCTGTTTAAATATATAATAAACTAGATTTTAAAAAAAAACACAAGCTGCATCTGACTAGGAAACAATAATTGTACAAAACATGCAGTGTTTGTCATCAATACTAACATCAGTTTCAATACAATATACCGCTCTGAAATCCCCCAGGACAGATTTCAGCAGAAAAGGTATGCAGCAATCCTCTAGACAGAGGTGAGGGCGAGAGGATTTACATTCTGACTAGACTCAGATATGCTCGTAAGGAAAGCCAAGATAGTACTCTGACAGTGTAGCAGTGAGCAGTGGAATATTCAAAATCATCAGCAGACACTCATCTCCAGATGCTATACACAGTGAGCTGAGTGAAGTGAGTGTGTGTTTGTGTCTCTTGTGTGTGAAAGCATGCGTGATGGATTTGTCCCTCCGTGCTGCATTTGTACCCCCGGGTTTTCTTTCATTTCAGATCCCCTTCATCACCCTGGATGGTCTTTTTGATGCGCAGCAGGAGGGTTGTGTGCCACTGGTCCAGGCGTGAGATTGAGTCAAACTCTTTTACCTGCAGGCAGACAAGGGACACAGAGATAAGCTTTTTTTTCCCCCCCTAAAAAAATTTGGATTATGACTTGAAGGTTCTGCTCACTTCTCTTAATTTGTTACATATTACTGGTTATTATTAAATTACACAATATACAGTAAAGTTCAATTTCTACCACCATTTAGGTTATGCTATAAGCTTCAAATTACTCCAGTGAAATCTAACAAATTTTAATCCTTTGCTTCAAAAATACTGTAATATGTGAAAAACTTCTGTAAAACAGAAAGAACGTTCTTTCTGTTTTGTTTTTTCTTCATTATTTATTCATTTTGTTTCTTTGTCATTTTTTGGATATGTAGAGAATATGTTTTGTGTAAAGGATAAGTTAGCACATCTGTTAATATCCGACATGTATCGTGCTCCAGATGAGGATTCTTGCCTCTTCTCTGACATTGAGTTAACTTTGAAAAATGTTTTAGGAGCTCAGCTATAAATGGTTACAGGGATGAACTCCATCAGTCTGCACCAGTTCCATATAAACACAAAGTCCTGGGAGACTGAGTGGATACCTGAGATCCAGCCTTCAACTTCCTTGAACACACAGGGGATCCAACAAAAACTATAGGAGCTCAAACAGTGGGACTCCTCTGCTCACCAAAAGCCTTGTTTTAAAACTTGAGAACTTTCTGAGGGCATACAAGACTTACCGCCTCTGTGAAAGCCTCGCTGTTCTGTTCCTCATGAGCCTCAAGAAGTTTCTGTTAAGGCAAGAAACAAAATGTAGGTTACTCATAGAAACTGAATAGATTAAGGGGGAAAAGTAAGCCATCAGATTCCTCAGAGTTCTTAGCATCGAGTTACCTTCAACAGTTTGCATTCTCGAGAGTCTGAGAAAGCCGGGAACATCTCCTCGTATTTTTCAACTGCAATCTGTGGAGAGACGGCGTGTTAAAATTCTACCAACATTCCCCCGTCCCAAATCCTGAGACTGAACCACAAAGGTATAAACTCGCCTTAGCGTTGAGCTCGTCGACGATGAAATGACAGAGGGAGGCTTTGAAGAAGTACTCTTTGGCGCTGTATTTCAGCAGTGGGTTGTCCATTGTGTTGGCTCCAACCTAGATACAAACAAATCATAAAAAATGTATAAGAAGTGTCAGCATCAACACTTCTCAGTGTCAGTGTTGATTGAGAAGTTGCAAGCATGACACACAAACACATGTAACACACACCTGCTCGTAGATCTCAATAGCCTTCTGGTACTGCTCCAATTGAGCACAATAAGCCCCCACCTTCAGCAGACACTTGTTGGCAGAACTACAGGGGAAAAAAAACAAAAGGTACACAACACGTTTAATGTGACAACAACTGTAAGAGCTACACACTGGAGTATGTGATATCTGTTACTTCAAAAGTGTGAAATTATAAAATGTTGAATCAAGAATGGAGAAAATATTTGAACACGGGCCTTTTTCACAACATTATGACTTGTCTTATTAGGAAGAGCACATGTGGAACAAATGACTTAAACTGCTTTGTCTTGCACAAAACAGAGAAATCTGCAACAAGCTAAATTTGAAATAAATGCAAATGTATGTACTTTTTGTAATATTCAAAATGCACAATACTGCAAACTCTCCACTATACCATGGGAGAGAAGGTCACATCCATCTATACAAAAACCAGGTAAATGCATAGCAGCACATGTATGAAATTATTGCAGAATGGTGCCTTTTCACTGCAGATATATTGATGCCATAGCAGGGAAACAAATGTGTAATTAATAACGATAATGAGTGTAATCCATGTAGTCAGTTCTGGGGCCCAGGTGTTGTTCGTGTTGGCTCATGTGCGTACGCTCGTTAATGTTACTGGTGACAGCTGTGCTCTCCCTCCTATGACAAGTCAAAATGTGGAACAAAGGGCCTCTATGAACAGGAGCATTTCTGAATCTGTAAGTAAATGTCTGAATGCATAAAGTAGACATTAACACTGCAGGCCTTAGTGCTCAATATAGGTCTTTTGCTCAGATCAGGTTATTTTGTTGTTGTTTGGCCGTTCATATCTTTTTTAAATGTGGTCAACATCAGATTACAGTGTGAACTGCTCAAAGTCCTGAACTGACAAGCTGTGTTAAAGAACAGAACTTCACATGCAGCTCGCTGTCGTACAAAGTAAACATGGAGGCCACTGAAGTCTGCATTTACGGTTTCATTTAAAAATTAATGTGCAGTGAAAGCAAGCAAATTTGTGAGCAGATGATAACGAGGACGAGCAGAAGGACAGCCAAATTTTTTATTTGCGGATCTTTGTGGAGCTATGGCTGCTACCTCTGTATGGAGGTGTGCGTGGACGTGGAGTTGGAGCCAGGAGTGTTGAAATGATTGTGTGAATGGCTTCACAGAAACAGATTTCATCCAAAATTTCAGGATGTCAAGGGCCATTTTTAGCTAGATCTGTCAGCACCTTTCCACAAGAGTCTTGTGGCAAGACACTTCAGATGAGTGAATGAAAGGTCATGAGGTTGCAATTCAAAAAGTGAGACCTGTATCTGATTTAAGACCACATATGAAAGTGGCTCATATCAGGATTGAAAAGATCAGATTCTATGTGATTAATGCTGTTCACACTTTAAAATATTCAGTCTTAGACCTTAACATACATGACTGTGAAAACTGAAATCACTTTTTGATTTAATATGTCACACATAAACACTGGTGTCTCTGATATTAAAGCTGAATAAAGACTGATAAAATACAGCATTTTATCTTAGGAACAGTGAGAACAGTACCTGTTGGATTCTTCTCCTTTGTAGTAGTCTGCTGCTTGTTCATAATGTGCAATAGCCTTTACAAAAGAAAAACAAGGGTAGCATTAATAAGTTTTAGTAGTATTTACCAAATATATAACCAATCCTTATGTAATGTTACCTTTTCGATATCCACCAGCTCAGACTCGTAGACCTCTGCGATACTGATGTGGTGTTTGGCTGCGATGGTGAATCTTCCCTGGAGGAGGAGGAGGAGGAGAAATCATTACTAACTGGATCTATCCACAGACGCCTCTCAAGTCAATGAAAGATGAAAGCGTTGTTACATGATTCTCAGTGCAGAGAGGCAAGGTCAAGCAGTAGCCTGTGGCTTCACGTCTACAAGGTTTTATCTTTTGGAAATTAATCCTCGCTAAAGGGAACAACAAGCAGGCAATTTGGTCAAGGTATCAGTGTTAAATAAACAAACTTGTCCGCTATGAATATGTTAATATGGGCCCAAAAAAAAAAAAACAAATCTGGGAGTGGGAGGAAAGGCAGGGAGAGTCTGCTACATCAATGTGTATGAAGACGTCTAGATGATGAGATATCCAGAACTAAAACTGCAAGTCAAAAGAAAGTAGAAGTCACAACTTAACACTTCTCACCCATAAAAAACAAAACCGATACGGCCAAATTTACTGCTGTGGATCAGAACATAGATGGACACTTTCTATGTTCATCTTACCATGTCTGTGTATATATCGATGGCCGCATTTAAACACTTGATTGCCTCTTTTGGCAGCATAAAAGAAAGAGGAGGGAACAGTTAGACATCATGTTAGTTTTGTTCAAATCTACATCCATCTACATGCTGTGTTATTTCAACATGGTGAAATGAGGTGACAAATACAATCAAAGCTTCTCATGTGTTTCATGCAGTCCAGTGTCATGTATGACTGGGAAAATACAACACAAAATCACAAGCAAGGCCCTTCCCTTTTGTTCTCTAAAGCAAACACATCAGCCAGCTACCATCCCCCCGGACCTATGGCTAAACCTACAATATATTTAGAGGAACATTAAACGAAGCCACACAAAGAACACAATAAATCAACTGATGGTGAATGCTGTGCAATTCAAGGGCAATAACTCTAGCATGTCAATATTTTAAAGTATCAACAGCAAAGCAACTAAAGCGGATTATAAAAAATCAGATCTGCCTCATTATAAACTACAGGCTCATAGCTTGAGAATCAGCACTAAACTGCACTGATTTGCTGTCAAAAACAAGAGAATTCAGCCTGGGGACACCAAATGTTTTGAGGAACTAGAAAAATGCTCTACAGTATAAATATCTACAATGACTTATCTCTGGAGACTTGACTAATTTCCTGTTAGAGGACATGTCCTGCGTGTATAGCCTCATTTCCACACTGCTACATGTGGAATCCTCTAGCTAATCAACTTTACAGCAAACAATATTCACACACAGAAACAGACACATACTGCTGTAACAATGACAACACTCCCACTGGTAAGTCTTTCAGTCATGGATGTGATAAAAAACAGCAAAGACTGTTTAAATGCTACAAAAGAATCAACATTTAATCACATAAACGGTGCACATATTTAGTTAAACAGGGAAATAAGAATTCATAGGGCTAACACCTTGTGGCTGGTTGGTCGATTGCTTTGTCGGTATGCTAGTTGGTTTAATGCGGAGTTAGTTTAACAGGAAAAGAAGCACTTCTTAATCCATTATTGTTGGGGGTGGCACATATGCAGACCTGATGTATTTTATTCTTACGTGAGAGGCTATTAACTGAACATTTATGAGTCAAAAATAATTCACACCAAGTTAAAGTACCAAATTGCTACATCGCCCCATCCTTGAAACACAAAAGAGCATGTGTGTGAATTTTACTCCAGCTGGTAACAGTACAAGCTCAATGATGGATAAATATCAGCTGTTCTTGACCTGACTTCAAACTTGAAAACTGTAAGTTTGACATGTTTTATGTGTTTTAGTGTATTTTGTGGGTTATCCTGTTGAATTTGGCATTAGCATGTTGCTAATGAGGCCTTTTTCACAGGCTCAAGCAATGTTGATGACTAATGTTGTAATACTGAGGGACAGTCAAGACTGTGTGACTGTTGTGCCAAGTGGTTGTTCGGCTCCAGGTTAAGTTTTTCATGCTACTTTTTGCGGAAGTTTAAACTGAAGCGCAAACTGCGTTGACTTTGTTTACACACAGAAGCTGGATGGTTCTGCTGTTTGGCCTTGCTGGTGTGTGTGTGTGTGTGTGTGTGTGTGTGTGTGTGTGCGCACAGTCTGTGTTGCTGTTGTATGTAAATTTACTTGATAGACATTCCTTGAAGGTAACAACACAGTGTGAAAATTAAATGGTCAAACTGCAAGAATTCATCTGCTTGGCAACATTATTGTCATAGTTTTTTGTCACAATTGACCAATGAATTGGTTGAAGAGTAGGTAGAATTTCAGTTGACCAAGATTTTCTTTGGTTGACAACAGCCCTAAAAATTCAGACAGCAAAATTTAAGATATGGTTTTAAATTAGGTTTCAACATAATTAGTTACCTCACAGTCTTACCATTAGGGTCAGATTTCTTGTAAGCATTTCCTGCATCAATGAAACTGGTGGCGCAGTCATGTTTGTTCTGCAGCTGCATATGGAGACGTGCAGCCTTGCAAAATGCATTTCCAGCACCTGAAGACAGAGGAAAGAAGAAGACAAAAACGTTCACACTCACACGGTATAGTTTGCATTCAGCTTACACTCTAATTTATGCACATAATTCCACCTTTTTTTTTACTCGTGGCACCTTCACAAGTGCTGCGCTTTGCAGTTACAGTGCCAAAAAAAAAAAAAAAAAAAAAAAAAAAAGAAAAAAAAAAAGAAAAAAATCTGCTTATCGCACCGCTCCAGTTCTTGGCCATCTTGAACATGTTGGCAGCTCTGCAGTACATCTCACATGCTTCTTCCACTTTGTGATGTCCCCTAGACAAACAAGGGAAACAAAAAGAACACAGATGTACACAACTGCATATAGTACAAATGTCTATACAGCCTACATGGCATACTGATGATAAACTGGTGAAAAAAAGAAAAATCTGTCTGAGCCACATACTGAAGTTATATCTAACGTATTATGTACCACAGGAGGATGGACTGTTCTCAGGGAGATGCAGTGCTCAGATTGGTGAACTAGCTTATATAAATCCCTCTATACAGCAGTATAGATCTCCCTCACTCCATGACAAGAAGTGGACCCCTGGGAGCTCCCTGCAGTTGTAATAATACTCTGACCATTCAATCATGGTGGAGGATTACATCACTGCTTGGTCATCCACAGAATTACCAGCACAAAGCCTGCCAAGAGTTATCACACACGAGAACTGCCAACTAGTAACATCTGGGGGTCACCTCGGACAGAGCTGTGAGAAAAAAGACTGAGTCACAATGACGAAGAATGTATTTTGGGCCTATACAAACAGCCTCCCCAGCTCTTGTCTCTATCACATTGTAAAATGCTGAGATATAATATAATATGACCTGCACTTATTAGATTTAAATTATAACATATTGAAGATCTTCCCAAGGTCAAGGAGAAAACACATCAATGTTTACATTCATTTTATTACCAGTCAGATAAGCCTTGTACTACTTTGACTACTGCGCTTCTCTCGATGCAGGAATCAGTCAGTCAGTGCGACCTCGCCTGTAGGTTCAAAATGCAGCAGCAAGACTCTTCACTGGTACCAGGTAGAAAGACCACACCCCCCTCATACTGGCCTCTCTCATCTGGTTACCAGTGGAATACAGAATTGATTTTAAGCTTCTTTTGCGTTTTGAAACACAGCATGACTAGCACTAGGTTAGATCTCTGAAATGCTCATCCCCCGTCCCCTAAAATCCAGTGACCAGTCACTGCTCTCCTTTCCATGCACTGAAGTTAAAAAGCTGAGGTGATTGAGCATTTTCAGTTGACTGCTCTAAATAGTTTATCACTAACAATTAGATTCCCCCCTCCACTGATACCTTAAAAACTTATCCAAAACCCATTTGATTTCTTCAGCCTGTCACTCTTTATCATGAAGGCATGCCGGACCATATGTTCATATTGGATTTTGTCATTTGTCTAATGCTGCTGTGTAATGCTTTTTATCAAGATATTCTTTCTTTCTGTTCACTTACCTATATCCTCTTACTTTATCATTCCAGTGTCTTCATTTGTTCTCCTCCGTTTCATTTTTTAATCTCTTTGTAAAGCGCTTTGATCAATATTTGTTGTTCTGAAATTGTCTTTATAAATACACTGAATTGATTTTGCTGGACTTTATTCCTGCCTGTCATGACTGTATTCTGTATGATTATTTCAGAGCTGCAACAATGAGTCGATTAATCAATTTGTCGATCGGAAGAAAAATAGTTGCCAACTATTTTGATAATCACTTATTCGTTTCAATCATCATTTCAAGCAGAAATGTCAAACACTTGCTGGTTCTAGCTTCCAAAATGTAAGGATTTGCTACTTTACTTTGTTTTGGACTGTTGGTTAAACAAGGAAGCCATATTTGATATTTTAAAGACTAAATGGCTGATTGAGCACTCATGAAAATAACCAGCAGATTTATCATCGATGGAAATAATAGTTAGTCGCAGCCCTGGTTGTTTGTACTAGAAGCTCAGTCGGACTGACTGCTGAAACCGTCAGCATGAATCTTATCAGAAAATCGGGCATCATGGAGGTCTGCTTCATCCTTTAGCCAAGTCTCTGAGGAGAAACTTAGGGTGTATGTGTTTGGCGATTTACTAAAGTGTTAATGAGTCCACTGATAAAAGTAGCCATTAAGATTGAACCATGTTATCAATGGTGCTGTGTTAAAAGCAATAAATTCACGGTCACTGCCCTTGGGGATTATGATGTTAGGCCAGTAGAGAGTGTGTTTGGGTTTTCACTCTGAGGAGGGTGTTTTCCACAAGAACTGGTGTTTCCTGACTTGAATATAGTAATAAATCCTGGAGTTGAGTTTGGCTGGACATATGTGGTGATGATATGTATTATGTGGCAGTTCCATGGCGAACTGGTTACTAACATGGACTCTAAATCCAGCAATCTGAGTTTAAATCTAGGTGGAACTGATTTTATGGGTGAGAAAAAGTAAAAATTAAGTACCTGAATGTCTGAAAATGACAAATGAAATGAATACTGCACATTATACACATTAACAGCGCTTGTATTAGTGTATATACTTAATGTATATTTTGAAACATGTTCAAGTATATAAACAGATATATTTAATGTATATTATATTACGATTTTAACTCATTTATTTTTTACTAATTTGTTTTCTTATTACATTTCCCCTTCCTTTTTCCCTTGTCATGCTGTGTCAAATTGAATTTCTCCTATCTTATCTTATATAATCTTAGATATGAATATACAGTATATGTCCACTTTTGTAATGCGTTGACTGGGTTGAATTGTGTAAAAGGTTGCAAATAAAGTGAAAGTAAGTAGCTTAACCCTCTAAATTAGCTAAAAACAGTGTACTGCGTAGCTCCCAAGCTACGAGAGTCGTGATCTGCTGGCTTGTTTACAATGATAATAACAGCTAACTTAGCTCAGTGATATACAGGAATTATTACATTGAAGACCACGTGTCTTCCCCCTCTGGTTTATTTGCTATCTAAACTTCTACAATGTCTTTCTAATTAACATAACTGAATATACGTATGTCTCCATAGAAATAGGCTGCGTGCCAACTTTGCTGCTGACAGTTAACGCTTGCTAGCTGTTTGTTCTTTGGTGCAGTGCTGTCTTACCCTCCAAACATCCCTCCCAAAAAAGAGCCAGATGACTTGACTTTTTTGTCAGCGTCGGCCATTAGCTGATTCGCTTCCTTCTCTTTCCCAGAGTTGTCCATTTCTTCGCTTTATTCGGAACAAACTTATAGTAAGAGACAGAAAATACCCGCAGAGGATTCCGCTGAGTACAGTGAGGATTACAGTCGATGGGTTTATTTAACGTGGGCGTGCACCAGCTAGTGGCTTAGGTAGCAGCGTGGCATCCTGGGAGTTTGAGTGATTTACGCGACAAAAGCGGTGTGCTTCGGGACAAATTAAACTACAACTCCCATTGAAACACGAAGCATTTTTTTATACCTTATATTACGTAATACCTAACAGCGAAAATATAGTCAGCGTTATTTTATTTTCTGTCATTACATTTTACACGACATAAAATCACGTTTTGTTTTCACTTCTCTGTAAAGATATAACACAATATCTTATTGTCCTAAAAATCCTAAAGAAGCAACACAGTTAGTGTACTTTGTTTGTATGCACAGCAGAGGGCGCTAAAATATTGCAACTGATTGGCATCCTGTTGCAGGGTCGTGTCTAAAGGAGAACCTTTGATTTACAAAACCTTCGCGAGATTTGTAGGCGCTGTTTGTTCTATATAAAAAGTGATTGCGTTTTGTGACAACACTGTAATTAAAATCAGGTATATTAGGGGCCAGAAAGCACTTGGTTATGGGTAGGGAAAGCTAAGGGTTTAGGCTAAAATGATCACTCTCGCGAGATACACAAGTGATTTCATGCTGATATACTGTACAACTCCATAACAAAACAAGGTGACTGAGAGTCCATCTGGGTATATTGATATATTTTTTTCTGTCAAAAAATATGTGTAAATGCTGACGTGTCCTTTGACTTGAGTGTCTCCTTTTCTTGGGCAACATTAGTGTTATTCTGTAAACTTGTTGTGAGAAACACCAGCTTTTCAGTTGGTACAGGCACAGAGTAGTAGTAGACATGTTAAGAGTAGTCCCTGGAAGCCATACATTGATTTCAGAGATGATATCAATCAGATGCATTTTATTGAGCGCATAAAAGTTATTATGTTATACATTTGCAATAAGAGAGGATGCCGTACTGCCACAGCACGCATGTCTGTCTCATTCCACCAACAGCAGCACATTCAGTAACAATATTATAGCATGACTTGGGGTGTGAAACTGTGGTCTGTAAAGGTATAATGTGTGAATTCCACAGTGCTGCTGTAGGGAAGTCTGCTGAGGCCCTGAGAGGCAAGTGAGGAAAAAAAAGCCCCGATGGTGATCCATTTTCCAAGGCTACATATATATATATATATATACATATATATACATATATATATATATAGGCGCCTTTCTGGACACACAAGGTCACCTTAGATCATCAAACATAAAAATATATATATGTACAGACACGTGGCTCTGTTTCTATATACATGTGCACGATTCATTTCATTTGTCATTTTCAGTAATTCTGAACTGAATTTGTACTTACCCTCACCCTATATAACTCTTCCTTCAAATACTTTTGTGGAGACTTTTCCTTAATAACTATTAATTTTTATAGGAGTTAAGCTGACCTTTTAGTCAACACGAGATGTAAGTTTTCGCCTTATATTACAGTTATACAAAAGTAAATAAAGCTTAGAAAGCAGGAAACCCACAGGTGTCACTGATAAAATTCATTAATTAACAATTTACTTTTTTCACAGAGACACGAAACTGTGGGGTAGTAATCAAAGTCCTGTTACATTTAGCAGAGCCTTTTCCAGTGAGCCACTATAAATAGTAGTAGCACTCTGACTCTGTTTGACCTGAATCTGATCTAAATGTAATGTTGTGTTTATTCAGTTGCGTGCTGTGACACGTGTGTTTGCAGGGCAAAGTTGATTATATACCACAGCATATTATCCTACAGCCTGATGTAAGACGGGCAAACATGAGTCCAAACTTTTGCTTAAATCCACTGAAGTTGCCGAAATTAACAACAGCTCTAAGGATTGATTAATTAGTCAGTTCTAATCTTTGCTTTGTTGCTTAAATATTTGGACTATAAAATGGTTTAAAAATGTATGCCAACAAGGGGTGTCCAGACTCTGAAAAGGGTCTGTTTCCATCTAAAATATTGAATTTTTTCGCTCAGTTATACTTGTTTTACAGCTACTAGTTATGTTGCAGATTTACTTTTAAGACATTAATGTATGGTGCATATTAAAGAATACATTTCCCAACTGTATAATGTTGGTGAAATAAGCTTCTGCTTCAACCTCCTGTAACATTAAACCGTATTCATATATAAGTGGATCAGTAATAATTATAGAACAATGTTATGAAAGGGCCCATCCTTAAGAGAACTTTTGCTTTCAATGCCAGTCAGTTCGACAGCATGCACAAACATGTCCACACCCTGGCACCGACACACCTGACTGAAAGGAAGCATTTATTTCTGCCCTGAGATACCTCTGTGTGTCTTCCATGGTAACATGTAGACTAAAATATGTGGTTATCCCAGTTAACTTGAACCAGACATGGTACTTGGTAGATTTCAGACAAGACATTATGATTAACTACTGAGTGGCTGGTGGCTGTTGAATTCGTACATTCATCTGTCAGTGACTGGAGGGTGTTCACATTTTAAAGTATATTTCTCACCCTGAGGTCAGCACCCATATTGATATGCAATATCAGGGTAAACGCAGGTGTGTTCAATTATACTAAGTAAGATCCTGATTAGTGTAGCAGAGCCTTTCAAGTGAGCCAGCATGCACAGTAGCAGCACACTGACTCTGTTTGACCTTAATTAGTATCATTTGTTACACCTGTGTCAAAATGGCTGCTGTGAAACAGGTATATATGTCTGTTGTATATCAGACAGTTAGCCTTGACACAAGCATGTCCCCACACACTGACACACCTAATTTATTATCACCCATAAAATAAAATTTCCTGCTGCAACATGTAAAAGGTATACAGCGAAAAAGGTTCATCCCACTTAACTTATACCAGGCAGGGCCTCTAAAAGAGCTTAGAAACCTGTAACCTTAACCAAACAGGTCTCCTTGCAATTTAAAATAGATTGTGGTGGAGTACGAAGTTCATTATCTGTAATTTTCCAGGTTAGAAAATGTGTTTGTTAGGAAGCCTGACCAGAGTGGCTTGGAATGTGGTAGGAGGCAGACAAGGGAGACTTGGTCCAGGTACAAAAAATGGTGTTTATTTACAAAAAGTGGCACCATGCTACATGTGTGACTGAAAATATGTACAAACAAACAAACAAACAAAACAACAACAAATAAACAGTTAACTTGTCTTAACTGAACAGACCTCAACTCATATTAACTCAAATTAATGTAGCATCAAGTGCACACCGCTACACTGATGTCCATTCCCCCCAATAGCCCAAGACCAACTGCTTATATAGTCTCCTGTCAGCAGGAGTCAATCTAGGCAGCACCATCTTCACAGGTACAGCCAAGCACTTCCCCTATAAAAGCAGGTAAGTAACAGTCATTTTTCCAAACACACTTCATGCTCAGACACTACTAAAGTACAAAATAGTGTACCTTTGTAACCTTACTTGCATACATAACCTTTAACATCAATTATTCATTAAATCAAATTTACCTCCCACCCCTCAAACTTGGTTTTAAATACAGGGAGTGATGGACTCCTCCCTTCTTTTGTCCCTGGAATATACGGTGGGTATCAATATAAAGAATGACATGAATGAATTAACTTAGGAAACACAAAATTAAACCAATAAACAATGACTAACTTAACAATTACTTGTGTATGTGTTTTACCTTAACCAGAAATATTGATTGTATCTGAACTATAACTAAACCTAATGCAAACACAAACAAACCCAGGATAGCCTGTATTCGCTGGTTAAACAAGCATGATGGAAATGTGGCTAAAGCAAACAATTAACAAGCAAGGCTAAATTAGTGTAAAATGAAAAGACTGATCAGTGATAAATCAGTTTCAACAGATGACTTTCAAGGTGCATGCTGATAACTACTGCCCAAGACAATCACCATAAGATAAGAAAGGAAAAAACACGTCATCAGTGGTGCCTACTACTACAGAATGTGTGGATTAATCATTAGCTAATGGTTGAACTGCAGTGCCAGCAGTGTTGGTATAGAGGGTGTGGAGTGTGCCGCAATAAGAGTGCCCGCAGGGCAAAGTTGATTATGTACCATGGCATATTATCCTACAGCCTCGTGTATAGTTAACGGGCACACGTGAGTCCAAACTGTTGCTTAAAATCACTAAAGTTGCTAAAATTAGCAACAGCTCTCATGATTGATTAATTAGTCAATTCTAATCGATGCTTTGTTGCTTAAATATTTGGTCTATAATTTCATTTCATTTCGTAATGGTATTAAACAGAAAAGAAGCCGTGTTTAACATTTACCAAGTATCAAAATTAGTTTGTCATTACTTTTCTGACAAATCAACTAATCTAATGGCATTATTAGGCAAATTTTACATCAGTTTTTGATTATACGGGATTATATATGGTACTGTGGTCACTCCACCTGTTTGTGCCGGCCATGAAGAGATCCCTCCCCAGTGTTCATGATGTTGGACAAAATCCACAGTCCTTGTTTTTTTGTTTTTTGCAACAGTGTATTCGAAAGTTTATACTGTAAGAATATGTGGCTTCAGCAGTCTGAGTCAGACCACTCAAATGGTTATCTACATAAAGTTTGTCTTTTTTGGGACAGAATTCCCTCTTTTTGTCAACATGGAAACACTGTGCAGGGAAACAAGACTCCTGAAGCCTCATTAACTTCAGATACACTTTTGAGCGTGTCTGCACAAAGTGGGGACAGTTGATTTGTCCCCAGTAACTTACATTGAAGGTGCACTCGATAATGCAGATGTTCGCAAACTTTCTTCCCTTTGCGGGACGAAACGTAAACTTAATGGTGTGTCATGGGCCAAAAGCGAACACCTTTTCTATTGTATTTATTTATTGTTTGATGCAAAATGGCACTAAGTTCTTTTCATTGACTGACTTCTGGCCACCATGATCACATTATGAAAAATTACAATTGAAGAGCATTTTTACCTCACAGAAAGTAAAACGCAATATAAATTATAATTTTTCTAATTAATAAAAAAAAAAAATTCACAAGGAGCTAAAGCTACAACAGTCAGTTGGGTAATCGATCAACAGAAGATTAACTGGCAACTATACTATAATCAAATACGAATTTTAGCAATTTTTATAAGTAGAAAAGCCAAACATTTGCTGGTTTCATGCTCTTAATTTGATGCTTTTCTTTGTCATACTTGATAATAAACTGAAAAGCTTTGGATTTTGGTTAGTTACAACATATAATTTAAGATATCACATTGGGCTCTGGGAAACTGCATGGGGCATTTTAGACTATTCTCTGCCATTTTATGGACAAAAATTATTAGTCAAAAATAAAAAGATTTTTTTTTAAAACACGCAAGCTAGACATTTTGTTAGGGAAAACATTCCTCATTTTGAGTCCACCTGTGAGAAGCATGCTATTATGGAATTGTTTTCCCTTCCACCAGAGAGGAAGAAGTTGATTACTAAATTTGTAAATGTTTTTAAGAGGTCTGATTCTGCTAACTGTATTAAGAAGGCTTGGGAAAGGGAAATTGAGGATGTTACCGGATAAAATATGGAAGGCTGCACTTTCCCATATACACATAAACAGTAGACACAGGTTAATTCAGTTCAAAGTGATTCACCGTTTTTATTATTCTAAGGTCATGTTACATAAATTTTGCCCCTCTGTATCTCCAGTCTGTGATAAATGTAAGTCAAACAATGGTACACTTTTGCATTTATTCTGGAGCTGTCCACTAATCTATCCATTCTCGTAAAGAATTTTTAAATTTTTTCTGGGGTTTACAACAGGACCCTCTCTCCTCACATGGAAAAACTGCTATTTAATTATCCAAAATGTGCACATAAATGGGAAGAAGCTTGGGGTCTATTTTTGCAATACCTGGACTCAATGAGTGCATCTGAATGAGGACCGCATCTGCTTGTACATATTAACTGGATGTGTTTTGTTTTCGCTTTATCCCTTTTTTGGTTTTCTTGTTCTTGCATATTCTCATTTGTGATGGGTTATGCCTAATATGAAAGATAGGAATTGCTATGTGCTTTTGTGTTATTAACCTTTGGTTATGATGAACTCAGGCGTCAGACCCCCACAGGCAAACACTGGCCTGTGTTAATGGCCTGTATGAACAAGGGTAATGATTACAGCAACACCGTGAGCCTCTGTGAGCCTCATCTTTTAAAGCTTCGTTTTGTGAATAATTCAGATGTCGTAAGTTTCGACTTAAAATGGTTTTATATATTAGGTGCATGTTGATAATGGTGATTAAAAAAAAGTAGAATCACTGTGAAGCTTTGACGTAAAAGAGCAACATTCAACTCATTTTAGATCAAAGTTATTCAAAGCAACCCTCCTGTATTACTTGATGAGCAAGACGAGCCTGCAGCAAATCAAAATGTTAAAAAATAGACAACAAAAAACTGATGTCAAACAAAAAGTCATAGACATAATAAACAAATATAGGGTTGGATTTTATTTACAGAAACATTTACACTTGTGTCCTTACAGACTCATGCATCCATACTCCACTTTCCCTGGTTATTCTTTCAGATATTTATGACCATGCATGACTTAATCATAAGAGATGATGCTATACAGACAGTATACATTAAATGGATTTGTTTTGCTGTGTTCAAAATGCAGCATTACCATTGCATTACACTAAAGCAGCACTTAAATATTCAAATGATTATTTCAAGTGTAATAGGTGTCAAAAAGAATCTGCCATGCAATAAAAAGAATGTGTATTGTGCAGTTAAAGAGGATTTATAGAAGTATTTGTTCATTCTGTACAGGCATCTCCACTCAAGTCTATTCTAATAGATGATGAGTGAGGTATTGGCGATTCTGAAACAAAAGGCAAGAAACAGACGGATTGTTTTCCCCTTTAAGGCGGTGATATGTTTGTGCGCTGCTGCTAGTGAAACATTCTTCTGTTTGTCCTTGCATCAAGTAGATATATACAATACATCCAGTCTGTAGCATTTAATCTACAATAAAAGCTCTCAGTCCTTAAAAATCAATAAGCAGGAGTTTGAAGGTGTGGAAAGGAAGTTTTCCACGGTCTATATTGTCCCAGTGTAGATCTTCTTGTACTATGTCTAGTTTGCAAACCTAACCCAACACTAGATGTGCCAGACACTCAGAAATGATGTCTGTGCTTGTCATACCTGAATGTGCAATAAGCAGCTGTTACTCATTGCTATTGGAGACAATGAAAATAACACTTGGTAATGGCTACATGTACAGAAACAACGTAATATGAGAAACAAAAACAGCATAATCCTGAATCATAAACTTTATGAGATACAGTTCACAGGTCTGTCACTTTTACACCCGTAAAATAACAGAAGCATCAAAGTTTAGCACTTAAGACTACGAGATGCAACATATTGGCTGAATAAATATCCACTGTGAGGCATAATTCCCCAATACGACATTGCTCCACTATTATGCCACCTCTGTGCAGCCTGTTCTGATCCCTAAACAGGGAAAAAAATAAACAGAAATGTGTGTATGGCTGGCTTTATATTTTGGCAAAATATCAATCTATTTCATAAAGCATAAATAACAAAATATTCGTGAAGCTACAAGATAATAGACAAAATCTGTAACTGAATAGAGTGGAGTGTAGATGGTTTAAGATTATACGTGATGCCATAATCTTCAGTTTTAGAATATATACACAAATCTGAGCTGTCATTTATGAGCATGTTTTTGCTGACCCATCCAGTCCCGCCTTGGTCCTCTTGAGTGTGCATGTGCAGTGAGGTCCAGTGAAAGGTAGAAGTGGAAGGATATTTATGAGGAGCTGAGGCCAGAGTCGGACTCAGCGCTGCCAGCACGGGCCTTGGAGGCGATGCAGGGAGCCATGGAGCAGGGGATGGAGTAGCAGGAGCAGGTGGAGCTCTTCATGGTCTCCTCTGTAATAACCTCTTGCAGGGAGTGTTGCTCCTCTACCTGGAAGATATTTGGCTGCTCTGCTTGGTCTTCGCAGATGCTAAAGGAAAAGGAGGAGACATGCTTCAGTTAGACCAGTGGCTGCAATTGGAGTAAACTGGTGCGAGCTTCTTTACATGCCATCCATCATTCAAAAACCAAAGTGAGAGCAGAGTTGTCCTGATCCAAAAACGTCTAGCTAAATGAAAAAACCTAAAAACCTAAAAACTTACGGTTGAAATACACCGTAGTCACGTTCACATTAGTGAGTATGTTTTTCCACCATCTACTGTATATACGCTGCACATCACCATATTATCAACAGTTATGCATCACATCGGACAAAACTCTTATACTTGTAAAACAAAATCTTCAGAAACCCATTCTGTTACATATAATTACAATTTGATTGTAATCAATGGTTTAGGCAAAATAATCCCATTGTAACAATAATGGATATTAGGATGTGATGGTTTGATAATACTATTACAATAATCCACTGAAAATGGGTAAATGGTAATATTGAATAATCGGCCGACACTACTAAGTAGTCAAGGAATGCTAGTACAAACTACCAAAAAAACAAATATTTATGAATTTACTTCATTCTGAAAAATGTTATCTGATATCCTGTACGTAAAAAAATATAGAATATCCATAGGGCAAGATGCAAAAATATAAAGACTGCTCCAGTTCTGCTCTAAACTACTGAGCAAAGACGTAATACAGTAGCTCCACACTTATTTTTTCATGCACACGTCAATGGAAACAGCAATATCTGCTGCATTCATTTTAGCAGGGGGATGATTGTACTGGTTACCATTTTGACACTGTGATTGGACCCTTTCTAATAGTTTTTAAGGAGTTAAAAGGATTTTCAGTGAAAGGACGGGGCAACTTTTTTTTTTTTTTTAACCTGCCTGACATGTGCCAAGGTTTGTTAAGTAACGCCAGAGTGCTTGACTTACGAAATAAGATTATCAGCGGATTAGCAAATTTACTTTGGGCTGGATGCTGGCTTATCAGTTTTTATTTGGGTGGATCATTTTTATTACCTGTATCTAGGTAGATTAAGTTCAGGTCAAATAACACAGATGGCCAACAAGTAAAGTATGGAAAACAAAGGCATCAATCCATCCTCATGTGGATAATGTTAGACATTCGTGTAGGAGGGTAAAACCTTGTTTTCATGGGGGGAAAGGAACCTTTATCACAGCTATGCAGGTTTATGTGTATGTGTATGTGTGTATGATGAATGTCATTCTTGTACAACATGACTCTGAATAAGTGTTACAGAAAAGGTGGACTGCCACTGGGCTGCTTTTCCCAGCCTGCATATTCTCCATCAATCTGATAATTTAGGCAGTTACGTCAGGTGGTTCAGGTTTGGGTTCAGGCCAGCCAGGAATAGGGCTGGCCAATTTTAACCGCAGAAGTGGAACTTGTGCTCAGACTGAGACAGTTCCATCTGTCAGACCTGTGAGCCTGGTAGTCCATGATCCAAAAGATTTTTGTCAAGCAAAATATTATGATTGTGTTCAACTAACTTCATGAGACAGGCCACTGAAGGCTCCACTAAATTAAGTCAGAGCCGTTCAACTCACTTTCAAGCTTGCAGAGAACGTCCAGTGCAATCACCCCTTTTGTAACAAAACCAAACTGCAGCGGGTGCAAGTGCAAATAATAGAAAATAAACAGGCGAAACAAATGGTGTGACATCTGACAAAGTTGCTGCGAGGTGAAAAGCTCTACATATTAGGGCCAAAGTGCAGCTCTCTCTTTGATCAGTGTTATTGAGTCCATCTATCCAATTCAGTTTCATTACATTTAGCTACACAGTAAGTATGCATGGTTGTTAGGGTGGTTTGGTGCTTTGAAATGGCACACATTCATTTTTAATCAAATTAGATTAAAACTAGCAGTTAAAAGGCAGATGCAAATACATATTTCAAGGGGGAGGGGGGGGTTCAACTTCATACAGTGGCAAAGTAACACTGCCTCATGCACTAATCAAGCCGCAAGTGTCATACCAAACATGAGGAGGCCTTTCATAGCACACCCAAAACAATAAACAGGCATTAAAAAGGGAAGTGACCCAGCTGTCAGTTAGGGAAACTAGCCTCAAAAATGATAAACAAAGCAGTTGACCAATCAATGTTTTAAGAAAATCCAAAAATCCAACCAAATCCAACAACCATTGCCACTGAAACATCCAGTACTGTGCTATTAAAGTGTAGAGCAAATGAGAAGTCAACCGTCTTGCATCATTGTCAAGGAACATTATTTTGTTCCTGCTGCATAGCAATGAGTACGACAGGCAATAATTGGTAGTAAATTAACAAAACACAGCCAGGAACCAGAGAGACATTACAGGAATCTGAAGAACTTGAGTCAAAATATGGCACCAAGCATTCACAAATTCTGAAAGAAAGAGGGACAGTTATAACAACAACCTTGAGATTGTTTGATGTTGTAATAAGAGTACTAGAGTTCAAAGCCTATGGTCTGCTATCTGCAGGGGTCTGTCAAAGTCTGGGCCAAAGTGCAACATAAATGTAGAGCAAAAGTCATTGTATAGTGAGACACAGAAGTGAAACGGCTGAACAAACAGGTCCTGCTGACCACACAGCTTTACTAAGACCAGAGGAAACTCTCTTTCATCCTGCTAATAACAACCCAAGCTTTATGCAACAGCACTGGCACATCTTGTGTACCGGTTTTCACATTCACACATGCAACATGAATAATCAAACGATTTTCATCAACAGCCATGGCAGGTGCCAAGTGATTAGCATGTCTGCCAATGCTTGATTATGTAACCTTGTACCCTGAAAAAACTGCTGGTTAAAAAAAGAACAGCCTTGTTATCATTTAGTGGCATGAGAAGCACAAGCTAATGAGTAATCAAATGTTTCAAACTAAAAGCCCAGCTTAACAACTCGTGTGTGGTTTCAGAATGAACCAACATCACAGGGCGTACTGTACAGGTCGCAGGGAAGTGCGTTGCATAACAGGCAGAGATTGTCCACAATTGAGAGATGTTTATCAGAACAGGAATTCACTAACAAGAAAGTGCACTTGACTGTCTGAATAGAAGAAACTGTTTTGCAAACAATATTTGACTGGAGAGGTTTGTACCACACGTACACAAAATTTTGAATATTAACAGAAATTGTTGTTTGTATTCACAAGGACCTACAAGGACAAACTCCTACCTATCATAGATGAGCCCATCGATCCCCTGCTCTCTCAGCTTCCTTCTGTTCTCGTGGTCGTTGTTGTCGTCTCCCCAGCTAAACACCACCAGGCCTTTAGACTGGGCATCCCCAATGTAGGAAAGGTTCTTTAGCAGCTCTTCAGTGTGGCCACTGATCCCCTAAAGGAGAAAGTCCAGTGAGAATAAATGGTCATGTTTAGTTTTGTTCATCTCAAAATAAAATGAACTTTTAATCTTTTGTTGTTGTAAACACTGGTAGAGTCAGTGTGCCCTCATAACACGTAGCAAGTAAGCTAATTCAGCCCCATATGTGCACTGAACAAAACCAGTAACATGGTCAGAAGATTATACTGTGTAAGCTGTCTGCAGTCCATTTTTGCATCTGCTAAAACCACTTAAACACATGTCTTAGTCAGCTGACACAGCTCTGTGCTAGCCAACATGTTTGCCTGTTCTTTTCACTGACAAGAGAGAAATAACCTACTTCCTTTAAGGCCTTTCAAATTCAGCTTTTTTTTTAAAATAAGAACTTTATTACCATTAAGCATAACTTTTGTTACAATGTCCACATTTGTACATTCAAACTGTGATAAATATTCGACCTTCTGCCATAAATACTCACCAGAATATTCTCACTCTGGGCAAAACTTATAGCAATCTGAGTGGTCTGGCAGCGGATGTCCATCAGCTCAGGATACCTGTCTGAAATTCCCTGAGTTAGGAAGAGGATGGGGTATTTGTTCTGCTTCTGACGCACCCTGAGGGAAACATGAAAAAAATGAAAGGATCTTTACAAACGACATACACTGTGTATTACCAGTTTATGTGTGCTATCAGCTTATTAATCTCAATAATTGTGCCAATACATGGGATTCGTAAGAAGCCAAGAGCTTCACTGCCATGTAAAGTCATTGCATTTCCAGATAGTATGCAGTTTCTACAGCCTAATCAAATCTGGGCATTCTGAATCCTCAGTTGCTAACTATGCTTACATTGTGCAGATATCTGGGTCGAAGCAGGAAAAGACAATGCGTCTTTTTCCACCCTTCTGCAGGACACAGGACAGGACAATGTCGAGGAAGGTGTTCATATTGAAGTAGGACGAGAGGTTGCCGTCCCATGACCCATCCTGCCAACAAAAAGCATCAATCTCATGAGTTCATTATGAGAAGACATTTTTATTTAACACTGAATTCTACAATCAAAATACATGCAATATATAATGAGTCAAAATAACTACTGGAGACTCCCTCAGCCCTATTTACTGAGCAAATGACTGTCACTGACCCTATTCACTAAGTATACCCACCTTCATCTGGCAGATCCATTTAAGCTCGATGTTGAAGCCCACATGCTCGGGAATAGCTTGGAAAATCTGTGGGAGAGGTATGAAGGATGCTATTCATTTTACTGCGACTTTGACATGACAACACACAGTATGAGGAGAAGAAGTGAGTAATAACTGATGACTAACCAGTTATGTCACACTGATTAGATAAGCTATTTAATAAGAATTGTCATCATAAAGGGATTCACCTGTGAAAGTGAGGGGAATGGCTGATGCTCATCTATTTCATCTTCATCATCCAGCAGATCTGAACAAGACAACAAAACACATTGCTGTTAAACCATCACATAACTTACCTATTGACTTATTCATACATTCAGTTCACATCACTTTGTTGTGTTGCATGTAAAGCAATCCGTGATCAAAACTCTATTCATGTCAGTCTTTTGATCTACAGTTAGTATGAGAGTATACTGTACCCAACAAAACAGAGATGAAAGGCTTTTCAACAGATGGTGGTGATAATTAGTATAATTATCATAAGTAGTATAGGCAGAAAAAAAACAGCAAAAGAAATTTATGGTGATAAAAGAGTTTCTAATTAATGCTTTGATGTAGTTGTTGACCTGAGAGGCTTCAGAGCCCTTCACACTTGGCTTTATGTTGGGAGGTCCTGAGTGTCTGGAGGTGTAGATAAGACTGGCCTGGGAAAAGCTCCAGACTCCCTTCATAATACTGACTGAGAGTTACCTAAATTGTTTACCTCCAAGGTTTTGGAAAGTAATCTTATACTGTGTATTGACGAAGAACAACTGGGGCTTATTGAGTTTAGTTTTGTATTCATTAAAATCAAGACTGACCAGAAGAACAAATTTTCCATGTGACAAGCAACAGGTGCATACCTTTGTCATCATGTCCTTTGATCGCAGTAGCATGGGCCAGCTGTGTAACAAAGCAAAATAATACATTGTCAGCTCTGCAATCAACACACTGAATGATGTTTATCCAGTTCTTGTTTTCAGCACATGGGTGAGAAGTATGTATTTTGCTACCAGGAAAGAGTTGGTATACGTCTGCTCATTTGTAGTTTTTGGGAACTACTCTAAAGCTAATTTCCAGTGCATTGAAACCAGCACCAGGTACATTACTTTATTCCATGCATGTGGCTGTTTGTCACAGCAAAGAGACAAACTTTCAAGCTTTCAAGATATCTCATTTTCATTTTGTTAAAATGCATTTTCTAAAATTGGTATTGAAAAGTACTGCTCAGGAATCAGTATCAAAGTCAAGGTATTGCTACTGGTACCGTAATCGAACATTTTTGAATAATACCCAGCCCCAAACATTTGCAATAATATTACAATGATTTTCTTCATTTCCTTCTCAACTACTGCAGGGGGTACTAATCCCAGAAATGCCCCATAGGTTCATGCAAGACAGTAGTTACATAACTGCAACAAAGCAGATCACATGTGAGAAATGTGCAACTGTGCAAATCATTTTTAGGAAAAGTATTTGTTCATTTGTTCATTTTGTCACCTTATTAATTTGGAAAATTCAAGTAAATGAGACACAAAAGAAATACAGATAAAAACACAGGTATTGCTACTCTAAAGGATAAAGGGTTTTTTTCTCCGCTTTGGTTTTATTTGCATAGTTTTGGCCATAATCCAGGTTTTTACCTTCAGAAGCTGCAGCTGATCAAATGTCAAGTCTTTGACTGGCACCTCAATAAGCTCCAGAGAAGTCTTGTCGTTTTTCTGTCAAGTTTTTAAGAGTGACATACATTAGTATATGCATGTTAATCAAGTCAATGTGATTAGTCAGTGAAAAAAAATACCAACAAAGAAGTATTACATTGCAGGTTTTGCTATGTTATTAGTCGTTTTTATATGTTCATCATTGACTACAACAGGCCTTTACTTTACCTTCTTGGTGGATATGCAGCATGTCAGATCATGGTATACAATGGGAACAGCATCCTTGGAGAGGTGGACATCAAACTCTACAAAAGCAGCACCCTACATTACAGAATTAAGGCAGAAGAAAATGTAACAGGTTATTATAAATATTAATATAAATATTCTTCATGCTTGAATCCTCTGTGTAACTTACATGTTTGGCAGCACTTTTAAATGAGGCGATTGTGTTCTCCCTGACTCTGTGGTGCCTGTAAATGATAAAAAAAAAGACTTTGTTGACAACAGACACACAGAAATATCCACCCCTATTGACACACGCTGTTCTGCAATTAACTACATATTTTTAGTCTGCATTCTATGTAAGGCTGTTATGACTCACTTGGCTGCGTGTGTGCTGCCAGCTCCTCTGTGTCCCACATCGAGAGCACTTCTTTTCTTCCAGTACTTGGTGAACGAGGCACTCATGTCACACTGCAGCCCCTCGATGGGCCGGATCACCAGGTAATCCACTAAAATAAGGGCAACATTGTGTTAACTGATAAACAAAGACCTCAAAAACGAGTCAGATCACTGTCAGCCAGTGTGTAAGTCTTTTGTACAAAAGCTTACCTCTGACTTTCCCGATGGTCTGTCTGGAATTTCGACCCATTATGGGAAGTGTAACTACTCCGTTGTCCTTACCACTCTCCCCAAAAGTGGAGGAGAGGAGGCAAGCGGTGCCCACGTGTCCTGGATGAACATCCCCCTGGACTACAGGCTCACCCAGGTCCTCCTGCAAACACATATATGAAATAAGTATAATTCTAATCAGATGATGCCTGGTTTGTTCTTCCTTTTTTACTTTTATTTGTTAGTCAAGAATACTAATTTCATTGCTTATCAAGAAATGGGTTTGTCAGAGGCAGTATTACCTCAAAGAACTCAAAAGTGAGCTCCAGATTGTCAGGGTCCATGGTGTGGATGCTGTACTCAGTCCACTGGGAGGGCTCCAGAGCGTATCCACATTCAGGCTGCGAGTGGCGCGACTTATAGCCATTGGCACTGATCATACTGATCTCCAGAGTGGTGGTCATCTTGTGCCAAGCTGAAGGACTGAGATCATCTTCGTCCTCGTCTTCCTCCTCCTCAACCCCCACTAATGTCAGCTTGATTCTGTGGAGGCAGGCAAAATACAATATGCACAATTATATACACAGAACTGTTCAGGCAAGTATCACCTGCTGTGTTTCTCAAGGATCTATCCTTGGTCCTTTACTGTTCTGTATCTACATGTTGCCACTAGATCAGGTTAATCAAAAAATCTTTTTGTCCATTACCTCAATCACAAACTGTCTCACAGCCATGAAGACCTAGATGTCCAGTAACTTTCCCATGCTAAACAATAACAAGACTGAATTGTGTTTGGACTCAAAGTGCATAGAGATTTTGAAGATCAGACATTAGCTTCCCAGGGTCTGCAGTGTACCATTAAAACCAAGAAATCTGGGAGTAATTTTTGATTCTGATCCAGATCACCAAATGAGCTATCGGTCAGATCAGGAATGTGGCCAAAATTGGGTAATTCCTTTCATTAAAAAGACACACAACCTCCATGATAACTCCATGATTTTGTCTCCACTCGTCTAGATTACTTTACATCATTATTCACCAGACTGCCTGAGAAAAGTTTTGAATCTCTGAGCGGCCTTACCCCTTCTTACTTTGACTGTCTCGCCCCCTACACCCCTGCCTGTGCTCTTAGATCTGCTCACCTTTTACTGTGAGTACCCAGGGCAAGACTTGAGACAGGGGGTGGTAGAGCTTTTACCATAAGGGCTCCATAACTCTGGAATAACAGTTTTTAAAATGGCTTTTAATTACAGTTTTGTTTGTTTACTGCTCTTACTTGTTTATCTATTCCTATTTTTTTTTAGCTATATGCAATGACTCTGGTATAAATTTGTAATTTCACAATGTATTTCTTGTTTTTATGTCTGTGAAGCACTTTGTAACTTGTTTTTTGAAAGTGCTATTTGAATCAAGTTTATTATTATTATACCGGAAGCCTCATATAAAGCATCAAAGTGTATAATAAAAGGTCACTTTAGGTTCTCGTTTTCTCATAATTCTGGATGTTGGATTTCGGTTACACTTAGCTAACAGGTTGGGTAATAGTAGCACTGTAATGATCCACTGGGCCGTCTCATGTCACTTTCAGGTGGAACTTTCTCTGGGTGGTGTTAAATTCAACCTTGGAGTCGAACCTACCTGAAGCGAGACTTCTTGAATTTCTTCTTAGTGATGGACACCGGAGACACCTTAGAATGGTGCAGACGCAGGCGAATCTCTGTCTGGCACGTCAGCCACCCAGAGTCAACACAATTCACCCCATCTGTAAAAAGTGAGGACGCAGACAGGAAGCAACTGATGATGACAACGTATATCCACTTTGTCTCCCGTGACTGCTGACCACAGAACTGGTGTCAGCAACAATAGCAGGGAGGAGACGATTATTTGTTCTATTATAATGAATGACCTCAAAACCGCGGCTGTACAAAACAGAGGAAGTGACTACACTGCCGTCTATAGGGGACCCAATTTCCCAGCAAGCCGCAGTAAGCAAATTAGTTTTACAGTACTTTGACCTCATGGAGCTATTAAATACTGTAGATACATAGACAGTAGGTAGAGTGCTTTTATCCGACTTACTGTGAATTCCAAATTGTCCGTCATCGATGTTCTGGTGTGATGCTGCAATAGAGGAAAAACACATTAGCAAAAGGATAGCAGAATCTCTGCACTACAAAAGCAGAGGTCAGATCAAACCAGAGCATTTGCTGTGTGCAGAGAAAGAGAAAAATCTCAGTTTCAGCTCTTGAAACAAGATGCCAAATTCATCCTTTCATGGAATTGCTCTGAATTTGATTTGCCTCAACTTTCAAGAGTCAACTGAACAAAAAACTTGAAGTACAACTCTAAGAACAAGCCTGTCATTGAGGTTAATTTAGCAGGATGTTTATGAGACTACAAACAACTCTATCAAAACACAAACAAATATAAAAAATAAACCTCATATTTGTAACAAATTCCTATTCTAGTGAGGAAAGCGTTATAGTAGGATTTGCTAGAGGAAAGAAAGGGGGAAAAAAAACAGGATGGGGTGACAAGCTGGGGTCAAAGAGGACATCAAGCAGCGCGCAGATATGGTTGCTACTATTCTTCCTATCAAGCTCATTTTGAATGAGCTTTGTCAGTGCTGGGCCAACACAATGGCGCTTTAACTAGAGAGCTCTACAATATTATGACATCTACTGCACTGCAGTGTTTCCTCTACAGCTATAGATTATTCCAGCAAGAGTTGTCCCCGATCTTTGCCAAAGCATACACACACTGCCAAGTAAGCAGGAAGCTCCAGAAGCTACCAGTGGAAAAAAAAAAGAGTTTGAGGAGGAAACACGGCAGTATGTTCATTTCGTTGCCCAGAAAAGAAACCAAAAGGTCAGTTCCCTGAAATACTAACCCTCTTTTCCAGTGGGATTAGCAAAAAACTGATTTTATATTAGTGTTCTAACAGGTAACTGCTGCGTCTAGTGCAAGGGCAGGGATTGGGAATGGGAGGTCTGTAGGGGGGGTTTGTTTTAATACACTTTACCAAACCCAACCACACCGTGCACCGTTTTTGTTGTTGTTTTATACCTGTGGGGCTCATCGTGCGGGGCTGATGATGGGTCTCCCACAAATTGACTATCACTTGACAGGGACCACCTGCACTCTGCAATTCCAATGTTTGGTACAACGTTAGGGTTTTCAAATCAGATACAGTGAACTACTTTTCAGTCTGGCTGCCAAGCTGCTGTTGGACCAGAGTGTGAGAAAGGAATTAGAGCTGGTATATTCACCATCTCCACCTAGTGCAGTCAGCTACCATGGGTTGCAATCTGAAAAGTGGATTTGTTAGTGAAGGATAAAAAAAAAACGTCGTTAACATTTCTTCAGTTACACATTAAGCTGCTCTCTTTATCTGTAATAAAGCCAACATTCACTATATCAACAATATACTGATTACACCACATTTTGACCTTTGGAATTTAGTTATGTCATTATAGAGCTGAAAGAAATATTACTCCCAACACTGTTCATGTCAGCAATTACGGTCCATGAGTTATAGAAATGTATATATTGCAGCTATTGCTGTAGGAATAACTTCAATTTCTTAAATTTCAAGCTTGACTCAGACTGCATGAATAAATCATCACACTGGGAAATGTTAACTTCTTTAACATCACATCAACTGTTGAAAACCAATGACACAGTTTTAATCCACAGCAGCTTGGAGCAATTTACTAAGTGAGGCATGAGGCGTGTCACAAGCAACACAGTAGAAACATGAGGAAGTCAGATCACTGTTGACTTCTACGACTTAGGGAAAGAAGTCCAATGTGAGCCCCACGCTTCACTTAAAAAAAAAAAAATCGATAACACATCCGCACTGGGAGAAAATTCTAAAAGAGGCTAGCTGCCATATTTTTTGTGAGAATGTATGATTCATTTAAAATCTAATTTCCAAGGAAATTTGATCCCTTGTATGTTTGTGTATGTCTATTTACAGACAGGCTTAGGAGAAGCTCACGTGCATAGATTAGAGCAAGCCAGCTGGCAGTTTGCCCAGGGTTGGCTAGTTCACAACATTGACTAAGGCTGTTTCTAAGGGTATAAACACAGATATAAGGAAATTAATACGCAAATCTTGTGTTAATCATATTATGATTATTTTTGGCAGATGCTGCAATTGCAACATGCATCACAATTTTTCATTTTCACAGACAAAAACTACTAAAATCATGATGATGTGATATTTTGGGGGGTTTGTGCCAGACAACTATGTTTATTTATATCTGGAGAACAAGACTTGTAGGCCAGGACATCTCTGCAGCACTACAGTACTTCATTATAATGTCTTGTCACACATTTCACCTTTATCTAGGAAGTGCACCTTCTGTGTTTTGTATTTTGCACTGGACTTATTGGGATATTAATAATATTCTGATCAGTTGTAAGTGTAGATCTAACAAGCCCTTTCAAAGTCAGTGGAACAAGCAAACTAACAGAACCTGTTTCTCTGCTTCCTGCTGATGAGCTGAAAAGAAAAGGTATTCAATGACAAATAAACTGAAACCATCACATCACAAAACAAGCAACAAGACCTTGACACTGGCTTTGAATTTAACAATATTTATCTTTTTAACAAGTCACAGCCAAAACAGCTTTCTAAAGATTATCTTTGGCAACTATGAGCAAATTAATCTGTACTTTTTAAGGTGATAACACTAGATAGACAGGAGAGTCTGCTCACCTTTGGCTCCAAGAAGAAGCCTTTGAAATAGCGGTACTTGGAGACAACTCCTTTAGGCACAGTGACCGTTGTAGTCCACAAATTTCTGTGATGGAGTCAACATAATACGCATTAATATTTTAGAGGACAAAATAATAACAAAAGCAGGACTACCTTTTGCATGTAAGCTAGTACAGAAAACCACATACTGTCATATTTTTATCAGCCTGTTTTTATGAGTGAGACATTACATATGACATTCAACCTACCCATCAATGCCATCAGGAATTAAGGTCACAGCTTTCTGATGGCTCCAGCTGCCCAGAGATTCACAGCTCCCAACGACTGCAATCACCTCCCCTACAAATGTTCAGAATGGCGTGTTATCTGATGTTACTTCAACAAAAAAATTTAAAGCTACTACAAAGAGTTTTTAACTGGCAATGCCTCTATATGAACCACATACTCAAACTGCACCATCCATGAGAAGATAGACTATTTTCATATAATTATTCCTAATGCCTGCCACCAGGTCGGATTTTCCTTAAAATCAAATGAAAGAAGCCTGTGTTTGCTGTTTCACGGGCAAACTTACAGTGTGTTGTGCGTTAGCCAGTTTAAAAGAAGAAGTAGGAGATTTTTAATTGAATAATTTTGGTATTGATGTTGCATTTTTGTGGTCATTGCGGTGAAAACTCTGCCGCTTTTGTATGCTGGGGCCTCCAAAATCAACAAGATATGTCAGTTCCTTGTTGTGGCTTTAAAATACAAATACAACTGGTATTTACAACAACATTTACAGTTTGACTTACAATATTTTGCGTAAACATGTCTGAGATGTCTTCGAAAACAATAAAATGTTAACAAGGGGCACAGATCTTCTTAAATGCTAAATCCTTGTTCTAATAAATATGTGCAAACTTCCTAGGAATTTAACTTAACTGTGTGGAAAATGTGCATACATACAGACTCACAAATAAATCATCTCTGACAAAACATTACATCATATTACAAAACATTACATTATATCACAAATCACTGTACAACATAACTTCTAAATGTAAGTAAACGATCACCGTGTTGTATCTTGCCTCCTCTGCCACAGTTGACTTTGACAGGATGATTTCTTTGTTTCATTTACTCAGTCATACATGTGGGGTTTGTTGTTGATTTTTGTGTTGAAAATTCCAGAAATAAATCATCCGTAAAAGATCATGTGACAAGTGTCGACCCCTTCATCTATAGCTGTGTCTACAGTCAGGTTTAACAGTCATACCTGGGGATGTTTCTCCTCGGACAACCAAAGTCACCTGAGTTGACTCCATCGTTGTCACGGGCACAAAGAAAGATTGGCGGCAGAAACAAGCTGAAAGACATCAACAAGTTTTCAATCAACAGTCTTGTTTCATTAACTCGCAAACAATTACAGATGTAAAGGGGGAGAAGAATCCTATGCAAAATGCGGGCCGTGATGTGACCATTGACTGTTTTGATTACATGAACTGTTACTGAAATAACGTAAACTAAAAGGTGCCTGGTTGTGGACACAGTTTCGTTAACTCGCCGCAATGGTTGCTGGCTACAATAACATGAAGAAGCTAAATTGATCTTGCTAACCACCAGTAAGTATCACGTCTACTAGCAAGCTAACGTCCTGGAAATAGCAACACCGGTGCAAAACAACTGGAAATCACGGTCATAACAGCTACCTTCTAGCTTTTGGCAGCTATGGGTCGACTCTTGGCAGCCACGAAAATGGAGAGTTCACAGAGGTCCGCCTATCCTGCACACGGGCATCTTCGAAGCGAAAGCAAAGCCGGTTCACCCCTATTCATTGCTGCCCTGGTAACGTTAGTCAAACAGCCAATAGATATTAAATTTGACCTTAACAAACGTTAAATAACCGGCCCCGATAGATGAGCCGAGACAAAGGATAACCATCACCGTTACTCGGACGGTTTAGTAAACAGACACGACACAAGCGTCAAGTATACATAAATTAAATTATACTTCCGGTGTATACTTTCAAAGTAAGGGATTCCATGACCGACATGATTTGGTACTGAATGAAGGAAAATCAAAGAAGAATTTTACAACTTTGAAATCCTTCTGAAGGCTTTGAAAGAGCATTTAGATCGCGATGTTGATCACATATGATAATAAATGATTCACAGTGTTGCGGAGTTACATAAAAAAGATTCTTAGGCAGGTTAAATTGCACTGGCAGCATGTGCTCAGTATCTTTAATATATACTCTGGGTAATTCTATTAACAGTGATGTGTAAACAATTTAAAGGAACGAAAACAGGAAGCAAAGTGTCAGGTAAGTTATCTATGACATAAAAATGAACAAATAATAAATACAAATCAGTAAAAGGGGTTGTGAAGGGAGCTTGGCATTCAGACTGTCTCAACCGTTCTAGGTATTTAGACACTTTTATTTTGAATGTTTACTTTCCATATGCTGTGGAGTGTTAGGGTTTCCGCTGACTGCTTGACGAGGCTGGTTCATACCGCCCTGCTCCGGATCTGTGCGCTGTCATATGTGCTGCATTAAGGGACCCTCGGAAATCGCTTTATTACAAGCTGAGCGCACATGTTCGACCTCAACAGTGGTAAACAAACGGGGAAAATCGCACCTTTGCAAAATATCGTGCTCCCAAATTGTTAGTGAAACATATGACGGTAAAAGCGACGCAATTAAAAACATTTGACAAATTTATTAGGCACAAATATCAAACGCAGCACTTTAGCAATCTGGTACTGCAGTGCATTGTAATTCTATGTAAATTTCTCAAGTAAAATAAATACAAATAACTTTGTTACTAGGCCCGTTTTGTCATTATTTACAACGAAATGTGATCAGAAATCACACGTCAATTACAAAGTAATAACGAAACAAAAAGAGGATGTTCGGAGTTTACGAGGGTTTTACAATGCCACATCAGCTGACGCGTGTGCACGTTTCTTCTGTACAGTACACAAACACATTGCCGGTGGAAAAAATGTTGCTACGTTAAAGAAATAACACTGCAAGCCAACAACGTAACGACAAGTATGAACATACCGTTAGAAGAAATCGATATGCGTGCACAATTTCGGTGAAAACATAACTTGTTTTGAAGATGAGGGTGGTCCCTTAAATAGGAGGGGGTGCTTTACACAGTTACGTCATGAACACGCTAACCTTGACTGCTGACGAAAACATTTAGTTCACATGTTGGAGATTCCTTCTAAAATACACAAAAAATAGAACTCGGTCCAAGGAAAACATGTTCTCCGAAAGTGGCCAGTGTTTTTATAATGTAACTCAGCGGTCACTATTCATTATTTGGCTGCTAGCTGGGACGGCTGGGACTCAGACAACTGGGATCAGGTGACGTGTCGTCTCTGTAGCTCAAATGTCTCCAGGCTTAAGTTCATCTGTCACACTTTCTCCTACAATACTCCCAACTGTATGATGAAACCTACAGTGTTACATTAAAAAATATTTTTTTATCATCAGAAACAATTGCGAAATGACAGCAGTTGATAGCAGGGATGCAACGTGGCTATAAGTACTCAACAACAGGGCCCAGCCAACTGGATTTTGGGGGCCAATACAAAATTAGGGAGTAAAAAAAATCCAATATTGATACTTCAGTTGATATCCTTTATCCACAATACAGAAAATAAACATAAACAAACATTTTTTCCAATGATTCCTCAAGTGTGGTTAACACTTGTAACAAAGATATGTAATGAAGGCAGGCTATTTTACGTTTTAACAATATTGTTCATAATGATATGAGAGCACTAAAACAAACAAAAATAAATCAGTGTTTTTAATCATTACAAAGAACAATAAATTAAAAATAACACAAATTATATGAGTATATTAAACCTGATTTTTTTTTTTTAAAGATCAAATAGGTTATACACAGAATGCTGCATACAAAGCTAACAAATAAAAACAGTCTGAATTATTTTATGTTAAAAGCTGACATATACTTAGATGCCGATACTTACATAGAACAATATAGCTGTGATAGGCTAATATCAGGCCAATAATATCTGTTGACCCATATATCTGTTGGCTCTACTAAAGTACTATGCTTAAGTACAGATTTGAGGTCCTTCTGTATTTTCATTTTTTGATACCTCTACTGCACCACGATTCTATGGCAAATTTTGCATTCTTTACTCTACTACATTTATTTAATAAGTTTAGTTACTTTGCAGATTTTGATTTATGATATAATCAATGAATAAATTATGATATATTGTAAGATAAGACTATTGATCCTTGGTGGAAAATACACAATTCCCAGCAATAAATAATTGAAATTGCCTTAGAAAGCTGCAACATTAAAGTACCGTATGTAGACATTAATGCATCAATATTTATAATTCAATAGCCTAATATAATCGCCATTACTCTGAAATGAGGTTTTATGCGTAATGGGTACTGTCACTTTAGGTATGTTTAGTATATCTTGCAGCAAAAACGTCTCTGGTTTTATTGGTCAGTAAAAATTCGGAGTATTTGTTCCGCCACCAGTTGAAAGCAGTTCTTTGACCTCCCAGGATGCTCCTTCTGGGCATGGTTAATTTATGGACAGTGTTGGTCCTGAAGCTGATGCATGTAATGAATTATGTGTCAGGGTGATGTCGGTTTTCTTAATTTATTTATTGAACAGTTACACCACCCAGCTGGCCAAAACCTCAGCTGATCCTCTGGAACAGATGGGGATGGAAAGTTCAGCAGCAGGTAAACATAGTCTGGTTAACTTGCTATCACTGCTTTGTCAACCACTGATAGCCTATAATAAAATAAAATATATCCCATTATATTGTATTATATATTATACACCCATTGTATTTTAAATTTTTATGTCATTGTTATTTCAACCCAACTGTACTTAGCCATATATTATTATTATTAATAATAATAATAATCATAACAATAATAATAATAATAATAATAATAATAATAATATTTTTTGCTACTTTGTAGTCTAATGAATAATAATAAAAATAATAAGGTTTCAAGGTTTGTTTTATTTTACAATTCACTTTAAAATAGAAATGTACAAAAATACTTCACAATATACGTTAGACATGATTTGTAAAAAGGGTAACCCCAGAAGCTATCTATAGCTTATAAGCGGGGGCCCAGGACATCAGAATAAACAGTACAGTATATTATGAACAACAATTCTCTACCTAAAATCTAACCTAACCCTAACCATCTAAGGCAAATCCACAAGTACAAAGAGTAGGTTAGCACAAATTCAATAATAATGACAGACAACACATCAGACACAGGTACATGAAATAGAAAACAGCAAGTTGAGCTTGGTTTAGACATAATTCAGCAGCAGTTTTTGTTTTAATCTCTTTTTAAAGATAAACAGTGATGCAGACTCTTTGATCGTACTCTCAACCTCATTCCAAGTCTGTGGACCTTTAACTGTCAGACTAAGACTTGTACATTTAAGTTTAAGTTTAAGTGACAACAAAGTTACCAAGTGCCTTACAGGGTTGAACTAGGATTAAAACATTTTAGGATTGTGATGAAGCAAATGAAATTAAATTAAACGAAAATTTAAAAACAGATAAGACATAATGAAGACTAATGAGGATAAATTTTGATGGCGCTGTAGTTTACACTGAGACCAATCAAATAGCCTGGGTCTCTGTATTTAAATGGTGTATTAATACTCTTGGGGAAATGACAATGATTGTTTCAAGTATGTGATAGGC
The DNA here is from genome assembly GCA_027495735.1 of Lutjanus campechanus. Classification (NCBI taxonomy): domain Eukaryota; kingdom Metazoa; phylum Chordata; class Actinopteri; order Lutjaniformes; family Lutjanidae; genus Lutjanus; species Lutjanus campechanus. The sequence goes on along the minus strand of JAJHUR010002573.1, from coordinate 6,572 downwards.
TAGATACATTATCAGTAGCCCCTGAAACAGCAGGGCTTTTAGACAAAGTGATGATAGTGTGATGATCTGGTTAACCTGGATAACCTTAAACCCTTTGTAAAAGATCTGTGGCTCTGATTCTCAGCCTCTTACAGGTTCTTTGCATACAGTATATGGTTCAGATTGAAAACCACAGGTTAGCCTTTAGCCCCCTCCAGTGTTCAAATGAAAATAATACACCATGCTATGAAGAGATCCGGAGGAATCACTGCAGTATAAATGAAAATAAATCACACTTTTCCAGAACTCTCAGTGTGAGTCTTCATCTCTGACATGCTATAGGTATATTATAAGAACCATATACTGTATGTATAGAAACAAAGCAAGACTACACTGAGTCTTTAGATGAATCAGGGATTACTGTATCCCTCCTGGTTTGGATAAGGGAGACGCTGCAGAGTACTAATGAGTGCAACGAGAATGATGAGAGTTTTCATTCTGGCATGAACTGTTCCTTAAAGTAGACTGTCTTCATTTCATGTCTGGTTTTGTTAATGAACACCAATGGGACCCCACTGTGAAGAGACAGGGGCAGAGAATTATCCACCTGACCTGGGAAAATGCTGAAAATCTGTGCTTTGGATTTCCAAGTGTGAACAGTTTGGAAGAGTAACTTGCTGCCAGAGCACGTGTATGGGTCCCGATTACTCTGTAACACATGGATCAGTGCCAAAAAGTGGTTTGAAAAGGCTAGAAATGGAAGGGGGAGGGAGAGGCTTATGAGGGCTTGATGACAGAGTAAAGGAAACAGAGAGAAATGATGATGGCTGAGGAGAGACTGCAGCATTGTGAATATTTCAGGCTGTATCTCAGCCCCCAGCAGCGCACTCATTACAGATCACTGTCTTTTACCAGTCACAGCCTCATTAAACTCATTTATTTACATGTTTAGTTTTCTGTATACATGCCTCTGTCATTGTAGTAGGTTAATTATAGAGTAAGTGACGCAAAATGACCAGAATTACTGTTGATGCCACACCAACTCAACAGGCAACTCAAACAAAAATTAGGCCGCTTGAATAAATCATAACTGTATTTAATTATTAGTGCTGCTGATCAAATACAAAACACCATAAAATTGCTTTTTATCGTTGTATGTTTGGTAAAGCAAACAGATCTGACTTTAAATTACAATTGGAAAATATGTTGTTTAGTGAACTAGACTGAGTCTACAACCTTCAGCATCCCTCAGTGACACAAGACTAGTGAGGGAGTTAACAGCTGTAATACTGATGGAGTTATAGATTTGTTATTGTACATCCAATCAAAAAAAAAACATATAGCATCTTATGTACATTTAGTATTATCCATATGGTTACAGTTAATGCATTTCAATGCACTAAATGCTGTTGAATCCCAGTGTTATTATAACCTTATTAAAATAAGAACAATGCAACACTGGGGATCAGGGTGTGCCAAGTCAAGTAGATAAAATAATGAAATAAATCAAAATGTGAATTAAAAGAAACAAAAAGTCCACACGTGTTTAATATCGACAAATATAATGTAGCCTATATAACAATTTATATAATTAATTATAAGGAAACTAGAATTACTGCTTCACAGTTGTATGTCTCCGCCAACCAGATGAGCTCCAGTTCCAGTTTACATCCAAGACTTTGAAGAAATGATGATCCCAGTGAGAAACATGCTGTGTAGTAGGAGTACACAGGACCGTGAAGTTGACCTTTGACTATTTGTACATAAAATGTCATCACTTTATCATTTTATCCTATTAGACATTTGCGTAACATTTTATTAGAATTATCACGTGAAATCTTGAGTTATGGCCAAAAATATGACTAGTGAGGTCATTGTGACCTTGGCCTTTGACCCCCGCCAAATTCTAATCAGTTAATCCTTCGGTCCAAGTGGACTTTTGTTAGAGATAGATGTAATAAAATTCCCTTCAGGCATTACTGAGATATCATGTTCACAAAAATGGGACAGATGTGAGCTCAGTTCTGTGGGTCAGATCCGTCACTGTCAGAATTAGTTTTACTTATGAGGTAAAATTGTACATATGATGAGTATGACATGATGACGAGCTCCATATATTCACAAAAGCATGTCAATGAAATTGTGTTTAAAAAGGCACAACATATCAACATGAAGTCATTTACAGAATAGGTCTTTTTTAGGGAAGCTACAATAGAAGATACATTGTAAAATAAGAGTGTAAAAGAAATTTTAAAATAATGCAATATTAGAAGATTTCTTGTCTATACAGCATATAGATGTTGAAATACTGTTTCTGACTTTTAATCAGTGACTGTGTGATCAGAGACTTAGCAGAATACCTTCCTGATAGCAAGGCCACACCTGCAGTCAAACAGTAATATCAAGGTTGGTTCAAGTGATTAATATGAAATCAGGGTCTGACTTTCTCTTATCAGGTGGGGTTTATGAGTCAGATCTGCCTCAGCCTGGGAAGCAATATTCTTGCTCGGATTGAGCTTAATTGTGAGAGCCAGTTCCACCTTTGTGTGCTGATTCATCCAGTATTTCCGAGCACTCAAGTATCAGATATATCCGCCACTGAGCTCGGGAAATGAACAGACCTGATTGTTATGGTCCACTAAAATGTCCCAAGGCTTAACCTTGACTTATATGATAATAATCTTTTCATTATTATTGTCACATTTTGGTTGTGTGAGAGCACAGCACCAAGTTACCTACAGCACAGTTCTTTTACTGTATCTTACAGATGTATTAGCACTTATTTATTGCACTGTAATTATAAACTATTTGTCAATCTAATTTATCTCACAGACACAAAATGTTCTCTTTTTTTTTTACCGGATACAGTTTTTAAGAACTTGAATGCTGCAGAGTTTCTAGGCAGAGCTTATCTGAACTATCTGGTTGTTTTCTCATGTTGCAAACACAACAGCCTCAAGGTGAGCTCCAATTAGTGGTGTTGCACTCTGGGAAATGCTTTATGGCATCAGTGTCAAAAATGAGACACCCATGATATAATTAAAACTAAATAAAACTTTTTCATTCAGGATTTGTTGCATAAGAGTGAGACAGCACACACACACTCTTTACACTGTAAAAAGTTGTTTGTACTTTAAAAAGTTAGCATCCAAGCTAGTGTCCAGTTGACTGAAATTGAAAAGACAAGTTGAATTAATTTGTAATGATTCAAATCAAATACACTTTTCTTGTCAAATAAACTTTATATTAATTTCTTTTGTACTTAAGAGAACATGTTCAATAAGCTTAAGATATTAAGTCATACCAACAACTCTTCAGTCAGACTGCCGAACATTACAAACAAATTTGATTTCCTACTACAGTTTCTTCGTTTTAAAAGTGAGATCTTCATTTTTCATAAATAACTTACAGCCACAGCAGCTTCTATTGGAACTACTTTGTTCCAGCATTGGCACAAAGACAATATGTGAAAATGCTGTGAGTGAATATATTGCATATTAAGTGTGAGGGGGAAGGGACTGAATTGCATACTGGTATAATACCCATCATCTATACTGTCTTCAAACTGTAGAAAAGAATAAGGCTCTCAGGACAGTTTTGACTCTCAAAACAATCCATGCTGGGGCTAATATGCTGACCATGTTTATTTATAATTTAAGGAGTTGATTGAACCCTTTAGAGTGCATTCATTCAATTCATCATTTAAATTCAAAAGACTGAAAGTTCTGAAAATAAATACAATGTATGAGAAATTCTAAGTTTAATTAAAGTGAATAAATAAAACTTGTAGTGTAGTTAGGTTGAGTAAGTTAATGAGAAAAGATTAGTTGATTCCACCAAATTCCTGTATGATTTTTT
>JAJHUR010002553.1:0-17926 GCA_027495735.1 Lutjanus campechanus | reverse complement strand
CTGTCCAAGGCTTTGGCTAACAGGCTGAGAGAAGCTATGGAGCAGGTCATCCACCGGGACCAGACCTACTGTGTGCCTGGCAGGTCTATGGTAGACAACGTCTACCTAATTCGAGATGTTTTGGAGGTCTTCAGCTCATTGGGCATAAATATTGGTCTCATTTCGCTGGACCAAGAAAAGGCATTTGACCGTGTTGAACACAACTTCCTCTGGAAAACCATGGAGAAGTTTGGGTTCAGCACTGGTTTCATTGCCAAGATCCAGGTGTTATACAGCGGCATTGAGAGTATACTGAAGTTCAACGGCAGTCTGTGTGCTCCTTTCAGGGTGCATAGGGGCATCCGGCAGGGCTGTGCTCTGTCTGGGATGCTCTATGCACTCTCCCTAGAACCCCTCCTCTCTAAAATTCGCACAAGCATTGATGGCCTGATTTTACCTGGTTTTAATAAGAACATTGTTTTATCTGCTTATGCGGATGACATTATTGTTCTAATCAAAAATCAAAAGGATGTTGATTTTTTAGTTAATTTACCAAATTCTTTTAACATTCTGTCTGCAGCGAGGGTGAACTGGAGAAAAAGTGAAGCCCTTGCTGTCGGTGGATGGCGTGACGGTCTCCCAGTTCTTCCCCAGAATTTGTCTTGGAAAAAAGACGGTCTAAAGTACCTTGGTGTCTTCCTTGGAAACGAGGCAATGACCAGAAGAAACTGGGAGGGCGTCACGGGAAAAGTTGAAGGTAAAATTAATAAATGGAAATGGCTGCTCCCTCAGATGTCATATAGAGGTAGAGTTCTTGTGCTAAACAACCTCGTAGCTTCAGCGCTGTGGCACCGCCTCGCCTGTATGGATCCTCCATCAGGCTTATTGGCCCAGATCCAGGCAAAAATAGTTAATTTTTTCTGGGATGGTTTACATTGGGTGCCACAGGGGGTGTTGTTTTTACCCAGAGAGGAGGGGGGACAGGGCCTCATCCACTTGGCCAGCAGAACTGCTACATTCAGGTTAAGGTTTATTCAGAGGTTTTTGACAGGACCAGCAGATCTGATGTGGAGAGAAGTAACCAGTTGCATATTCAGATGTGTGAGTAACTTGGGACTGGATGCGGCACTGTTTTTAACTGATTCTAAATTTCTAAAGTTAAATGGGTTACCTCCTTTTTACCAAAATGTTTTTAAGTCATGGGCCTTTTTTAAATGTGATTCAAGGAAAAGCTCTAACTCTCTGTTCTGGTTATTGAAAGAGCCACTAATTCATGGAGCCAGGCTGGATGTCTCCAGTGCAGCCACACCTGGGTTGACGGCAGCGCTGTGCCGAACCAAGACCCTGGTCCTTGGACAACTGGTGGACACTGCAGGGCCAGCGCTGATGGACTTCCAGGCTGTGGCCTCTCTGCTGGGTATCCAGTCCACCAGGGTGGCTCAGAAGGTCCTGGGCTTTTGGAGGCAGAGGCTCTCTGGGAGGGAGAGAAGCCTCCTCATGGGCTACAGCCAAGGGACTGAACCTGACCCGGGTGATCCATTCCCGGAGGTTTATGTAAGTCCCCAGTTTGGAGAGTTGGATGGACCTCTCCTCAAAGACCCCAAGAAGCTTAGCCTGCACACAGCCGACAGGAAAACCCTCTACAAGAACTGTGTGAAAGTGATGAACCTAAAGGGACTGTGTGACAGAGCGCCCACTGCATGGACTGGCAGGCTAAGAGGAGATGGAGTGGGTCCACAGTGGAGAGTTTTATACAAACCTCCCCTCAAGAAAAGAACAGCCGACCTCCAGTGGAGAATTTTACATGGTGCCATTGCCTCAAATGCTTTTATTTCTGTTCTTAATCCTGCTGTGTCAAACCAGTGCCCATTCTGGCACCTCCGTGAGACAGTTTTTCATGTTTTTAGCGAGTGTAAGAGACTCACAGTGCTCTTCACTCTTTTAACAAATGTTTTTAATCTGTTTAACGAAACATTTTGTATGACAAAGTTTATTTATGGTGCAGGGTACAGGAAAACCAATCCAAAAAAGTGGCAGCTTCTGAATTTTATTTCTGGTGAAGCTAAGCTGGCAATTTATGTGTCCAGAAAGAACAAAGTGGAGGACAAAGCAGGTCAGGAGGCAGCCTCAGTGTGGCGCTGCAACGTCAGGTGCAGACTGATGCTAGAGTTTGGGTTTTATAAAATGATGAATGATCTGGACAGTTTTAAAAACTTTTGGTGTCACAAAAACAGCCTTTGCACTATTGATGACGACAAACTGCATTTTGCACATTTTCTCAATGAGTAAATCTTTATATGTAGGCAAGCACTTTATTTATTGACAATGTGAAATGTATTTTGTGAAAATGTAAATAAAATGTGTTTGTAAAAATCAAAAAAAAAGAAAAAAAGAAATCTTTTTCTTCTTCTTCTTCTTCTTTTTCTTCTTCTTCGTCTTCTTCTTATTATTATTATTGTTAAATTAATTAATTGGTTAATGAATTGATTAATGAATCAATTTTATTTTATTTACTTATTTATTATTATTATTATTATTATTATTATTATTATTATTATTACTTTTTCTCTCCCCCCTTCCCCCTCTCCTCCACTCTACCCTGTTTCACACACACCGTACATACTGGACACACACACCTGCACACCCATCAACACCTAACCTGCTGTTAAATGTGACAAAACTGACCCGTGCTTGTGTTATTCATGTTTCTCTGTCATACTACTTTGTTTTGTAACCTGTTCTGTGTTCTGACCCAGACCTGTATTGTTCTGTCCTATGTCTCATATGTGTCCTATGGCAATAAAATAGAATAAAAATAAAAATAAATCATTCAACATGATGTGGGTACATTGATTGGTCACTGATTATACCACAGCAGAGGTGAGATGTGTAAAAGTGAATTTTGATAACTAATAAATTGAGAACATACACAATGTTAAAGCAGAGACAGAATGAGAACTTATTAACTTGCACAAAATCCTACTGTAAAGGATGCTAAATTTGTTTTCTGAACAGAGACAAAATAATCCAGCATTCTGTACTTGAGCCATTTCTGTTCTGTGAAAACTAGAAGTTATCCTTTATAATTCCTTTATATCCTATAATTACTATTATAATCTACACAGAGCTGTGCTCCTGCATTCATTATTTAGCATCTATGACTGAATACATAAGAAATTAAGAAAACTATAAGATATGTGGATCCTGTGATTATTTACAGACACTAACATTTGCTATTTGTTCAGAGTATTTTTTTTTATTTTTTTATTGTGATCGTTCTAGATCAGATATTGAGATTCATGTTTTTTTTTTTAAGATGTTCTTCATTCACCGCAGAGGAATATGAAATTGTATTATTTCTTATGTATCCTTTTATTTAGTCCCATAGATATGTACTATCACCCACTGACTGTCTATTGATCTTTATGAATTCTGCTAATCCCAGTTCAAACTGTTCACAGAAATCTTGATTCTGTAATAAGCTTAAATTAAACTGCCACCTAGTGGCTCTTTTAGGTAAATTAGTAAATGCATGATGTTCTGTTAGACTCATATGCTTTATCACTACGTTTTGAACTGAGGGTATAAAAGATGCAGAAATGAATATGAAATCAATCCTTGAAAAAGATTTATGCCTATTTGAATAAAAATACTCCATAGATGTGGGATTGTATACATGCCAAACATCCCTTAGATTAAAATCGGAAAGTAAATGCTTTTAACACTCAGTCAGACTGAAGATTGATAACTAATAAATTGAAAACACACAGTCTTCAGATTAAAGAAAACTGTTTTTATTGTTTTGTAAATTGATTCATTGTGAAACTGTCTCACAAAGACAAGCTGAATGTCCACTTATAATGTGTGTACAGTTTGGACAACATAAATGGCCAGGGTCCTTATGTCCTCTGCTTAGTCATGGATTCACAGCATGTTAATAAATGTTAAAGCAGAAACAGAGTGAGAACTTACTAACTTGCACAAATAAGTAATTCTACTGTAAATGATGTTACAGTGTCCATCCATTAATTTGCTCTCTGAACAGAAACAAAAGTAATCCAGCATTCTGTACTTTAGCTATTTTTATCCTTTTTCAATATAATCTACACAATGTTGTGGACAATGTGAAACTTGTTGCCAGCTGATTTTAGATGCAACTACAGATGAAGAACTTTGTATAATCCTGGGTTATAACAACTTACAATAATTAAATTTTATTGCAGCTAAAGCAAATGATGAAGACACTGTTTGAAAACTACTGTAAGATAAATATCACTTGAACATTAATTAATTCCTTAAGTTTTATTGAGAGAGAACTTCAGAGCTGTACTCCTGCATTCATAATGCATCTATGACTGAATACATACAGTAAGAAATGAGGAAAACAATGAGATATGTTTATCCTGTGATTATTTACTGACATTAACATTGAGATTTACTTGCTGTTTACTACTGATGATTAGCAGCAAGTAATGAGTCAAGAGAGCTTAGAATGAGTAAAATCACCTTGAAATATTTTCCCAGTAATGATCATTCTGAAAGCTGATCGAAACCAGCTGTAAAAGAAACCATAGATGAATGGATTGAGCATTGAATTTGACCATCCAAGCCAAACAAATGCAAAATACACAGAAGCTGGTATTTTGGAAATAATAAAAAATGCAATGGTAAAATAAAGCATGATAGGAGTCCAACAGATCAGAAAAACTCCCATCACAATAGCCAGAGTTTTTGTGGCCTTTCTCTCCATCTTACTTTCAGACTTTGTGCTCTGACAGGTTGTGTTCTGGATGCTGCGTGCCTGTCTCTGTGCCACCGTCAAAATCTTTAGGTAGATGGCACACATTATGGTAGCTAGGAGATAAAAACAAAGCATATTTGTTGAACCGGAAACTGAGAGGCTAAGACCAGATATAGTCCAGCTCACCAGGATCATGCTCACACTAACATGGACATTTATTTTAGTTCTGTACCTCAGAGGCTGACACACAGCATAATATCTGTCAATAGAAATAAAAAGCAAGTTCAAAACAGAACATGAGCACAGATAGATTTCAGAAAAGACTTGTACCAAACAAGAGCTTTTTGTAGCTGGTATTGCAGCATACAACACAATTAAAACCCCAACAAGCAGGTCAGCTACAGCGAGAGAGAGGATGAGGAAGTTTGTAGGAGTGTGGAGCTGTTTGAAGTAAATGATGGAGGTTATTACAAGAAGGTTGCCACATATAATAAGAACTGATAAAGACACAACTATGATATAAAATAAATATTTGGTGCTGGTGGTCACAGCTCTTGTGCCTAACCAGTAACAGAGAATATTGTCATCATAAACATCATCAGTCCTGTTGTCAAAAAAGCTAGGTTCCATGAATATATGATGATTAATAATGAGGTAACATTGTCTTAATTCAAGATAATTCAATCTTAATTCAATAGTTTCTAGTTTTCATTAGAGAAAGAGTTGCAGTTAACTGTAGTGTTCTGTCTGTTTCTTACCATGGCTGTTTGGTTCATGCATCTGTGCTGACAGGAGCCCTCGGTCTGTGCCACTGAGCAGTATATCCAGATCTGAGCTCATTAACATATCATTGGCAAGGGACCCGGATTGTATCCCTCCAGCGCAGCACACAGTTTGTATCTTCATTGTTTAATATTTTGAAGTATTTTCACACAAAGCTGGTGGCAGACGCGTTGTGTGTCTCATTCAGATGATAGAGCAAAAAGTTTCTGTATTAAATGCATTAATAATCAGTGCTTGAATTCGTGGCAATTTGTGATCGTGTGAAAGCACCAGGTGTACTTGGCCGGTAGCGCATAGGAGCAAGAAAACACACCTTACCTTGCATGAAAATTAAATCTTAAAGTGATACTCCACTTTGTGAGAATAAGCCATTCAGTATGTACTCCCCGATGTGATGATGGGTGAAGGTCCTCAGTTCACAAAACAATCCTGGAGTTTTAGGAGAAACAGGGTAGCAGCCTCATCCAGTACAATGGCAGTGAACGGTAACCACGGATAAAGCATTAAAAAAAAAGAACACAAAACAAACACAAATCGTCTCCATCTCCTGCTTGTGTGGTGTAATCCAAGTGTCCGCGAGCCGCAACATTAAAAATTAACCGCAAAAGATGCCATTTACGCCATGTTTTTAGCAGAAATGTCAACTGTAGCATGTAGCCGTTAGGATGTAAACATGGCGTTGATCTCGCAAGACTTCCGCACGTGTGTCCATTAAGATATATACAAAGTCTCACGAGTCTCACTGGATGAAGCTGAGATGACAGCTGAGATGGCAGCTTTTACGCTAGACTGGTCTAGCGTCAAAGTCGGTTTACCTCTGTACCGTGCTTTCTCTCTTCCCCACTCCTCACTCCTCTCCCCAACTCCTCAGCCAAGCGGAGCTGCATAATAATAATAATGATAAAAAACATAAAAATCATAAAATACAACACAATTTCAAGGTGCTTCAGTGAAACACATAACCAGTTACATATCTGCATGACATTTACTGTTCATTTATTGTATTACTTTTGCAGACGTTAATGTAAAATTAACTATTTCCACATGAAGCTGCTTTGGAGATGTTCTGTTGTCTCCATATGTTGTGCAATCTCACGCTTTCACGTCTCAAACCAAGAAGATCTGTCTCCTTAGTTGAAAATCTTTTCTCTTTGTTTCCTCCTGGTAAATCCGATGTCATGCTGCCACCGCTTGTGCTGCTGGCACATATGCCTCTTAAAGGTGATGAGAGCTGACTTTCTGATTGGTTTATTGCATGTTCGGCCTAAATTCGCCAGTGAATTAATGTGGGCACTTGGGCATCCCTGATAGGTGTATCCCACTGTGGGCTGGTGGTACAAGGGGCAGGGTAGGACAGGATACTTTGTTAGCATGGACCCTTCTCCACTGGAAGACTCGCCATTCACCGGGCTGGACTCAGTGGCTGAGGGGTCAGCATGGGAGGGGGAGTTGTGGGTGGCTGTGATGGCAGACCAGTGCAGAAAAGCCTTGGAAGGGGGCATACATGTCACGGTTTGTGTTTTTGTTGGTCACTTCCTGTTTTATTTTGTAGTATTGGTTTTCCCTTGTGTGTCTTTTTTGTTTTTACTTCCTGTCTTTGTTCTTTTCCCGCCCTTTTTGATCATTGATTTTGTTCACCTGTTGTTGTTGGCCCACCTGTGTCTCATTTGTTTTCTGTCTATTTAGTCCCTGTGTGTCTCTTTGTCTTTGTCAGTTCGTGTGTTGATTTTGGTGTTTTCGTTCCTGTGTGCTCCCAGTGTTGCTCCCAGTGCTTTTTGGATTTATACCTTTTGGATTTCTTGGATTTTGCTGTTTTGGTTTTGTCTTTTGGATCCCTTTTGCTGAAGTAAGCCTGAGTTTGTGTTACTTTCTGTTTTTGATTAAATCACCTTTTGCACTCTGCCACCTGTGTTTTCGGTCTGCATTTTGGGTCCACCATTTGTGTTTGCTAGTGACTTTACACCCCACATAACAGTACGAACTGACCATTAAAATGGACCCAGCAGACTTGTCTTTGGCGGAGGAGCTTAAGAAGGCTTCCTCAGAATTTGAGCGGTTGCACTCAGCCATCAAGGGTTGCACTGATTTTAAGCGGAGGATTTTTGTTTATTCGCTTATGGAGAAGACCTTTTTGTCAAGGCCCAAAATTTTGATTTTTCCTTTGGTCATCCGACACCTGGCAGTGTTTGCAGACCTGAAGCAAGAATTACAGGATGAGTTGGATTCTACCATCAATTCTGAGCTCAACATGAACTCTTTAAACCAGTCACCTGCTAAGCCAGCTCCTCTGCCAGCCAGTTCCCTGCCTGAACCTGCCCCTGACTCATTGTCTGAGAAGTCCCCCAGACACAAGCATGGCTCTCACAGACGACGCGTCTCTCAACTGCCCAGCATCCCCGAACCTCAGCTGCCCAGCGCCACGGAGGTTTCGCTGCTCAGCAACCCAGCCTTCGCATCTCCTGTTCTGGTGGGACGGTCACCACCATCGCCTCTTCTGGTGGAGCCGTTGCCATCATCTCCTGTCCCGGTGGGACCGTCGCCACCATCCCCTCTTCCGGTGGGGCCGTCGCCATCATTTCCTGCCCCAGTGGGGTCACCACAGCCATCTCCTGTTCCAGCTGGGTCACCGCCATCATCTCCTGTCCCGGTGGGACCGTCGCCACCATCTCCTCTTCCGATGGGGCCGTCGCCATCATCACACGCTCCGGTGGGGTCACCCCAGCCATCTCATGTTCTGGCTGGGTCACCGCCACCATCTCCTGTGCCGGCTGGGCCGCAGCCATCTCCTGCTCTGGTGGGACCGTTGCCACCACCTCCTGTTCCGGTGGGACCATCGCCACCACCTCCTGTCCAGGTGGGACCGTCACCACCATCTACTCTTCCAGTGGGGCTGTCGCCATCATCTCCTGTCCCGGTGGGACCGTCGCCACCATCTCCTCTTCCGGTGGGGCCGTCGCCATCATCACACGCTCTGGTGGGGTCAACCCAGCCATCTCATGTTCTGGCTGGGTCACCGCCACCATCTCCTGTTCTGTCTGGGCCACAGCCATCACCTCTTCCGGCTGGGTCACCGCCACCCTCTCCTGTTCTGGTTGGGCCGCAGCTATCATCTGTTCCGGCTGGGCCGCAGCCATTCCCTGTTCTGATGGGGCCGCGGCAGCTACCATCTGTTCCAGCTGGGCTGCCGCCATCATCTCCTGTTCCGATGGGGCCGTCGCCATCATCTCCTGTTCTGGTGGGGCCGTCGCCATCATCGCATGCTCCGGTGGGGTCACCGCAGCCTTCACCTCTTCCGCCTGGGTCACCGCCACCATCTCCTCCTCTGGCTGGGCTGTCTACATCGCCGCCGCAGCCTCTTCCTGTTCCTGCTCTGGCTGGGCCTTCTACATCATTGCTGCAGCCTCTTCCTGTTCCTGCTCTGGCTGGGCCATCTACATTGCCGCTGCAGCCTCTTCCTGTTCTGGCTGGGCCATCTACATCGCTGCCGCAGCCTCTTCATATTCCTGCTCTGGCTGGGCCATCTACATCGCCGCCGCAGCCTCTTCCTGTTCCTGCTCTGGCTGGGCCATCTACATTGCCACTGCAGCCCCTTCCTGTTCTGGCTGGGCCGTTTACATCGCTGCCGCAGACTCTTCATGTTCCTGCTCTGGCTGGGCCATCTACATCACTGCCGCAGCCTCTTCCTGTTCCGGCTGGGCCATCTACGTCACCGCAGCCACTCCTAATCCCAGCTGGATTAGGAGTGGTTTAGGATTTGCTTACATTTCAAAACCCCGGCCCTCTGGCAGGGGAGGCAGCCTTGCACTGATCTACTGTGAGAGCATTAAACTAACATCACTCCCTCTTCCTGAGCAGTCCTCATTTGAACTGCTGGCAGCTATGCTCCGTGGACCTGCACCCACAATCTTAGCTGTCTTATATAGACCACCTAAACCATCAAATATTTTTATTTCTGAACTCTCAACAGTTTTATCTACCCTAAGTGAGATGTCTCCTAATGTTATTCTAATGGGGGATTTTGATATCCATTTTGATAATTCAGAAAATACTTTTACTAATGATTTTAAAGCAATGTTGGACTGCTTCAATTTAACACAATATGTCCAATTTAAAACCCATAGCAAAGGCCATATTCTTGATCAAGTCTGCTGTTCTGGTGTCATACCTTATAATATAACCCCTGCTGAGTTATCTATATCAGACCACATAGCCGTGCTTTTCAACACCAACCTGTTGCTCAGTAAATCAAAGGTGCACCGTATCATCTCATACCGCAACATCAGAAATGTTGACCCTAAGGACCTCACCAGTCTAATCACCTCACACCCAGTTCCTGCTCCTTCCTCCTCACTCCCAGATCTCAATCAATCAATCAATCAATCAATCACTTTATTTTGTCCCCAGTGGGGCAATTGGTTGTACAGCAGAGGGAGCAAACATAGCAGAGATAAAAACGAAGATAAAAACAATAAATAGAATAAATAAAAAGTAAAATCAATCCAAACACTACAGGCATGCTACCTTTTCCTCCTGGAGTTGAGTAGGGAGATGGCAGAAGGAACAAAGGAATATTTATATCGGTTAGTTTTGGCTAGTGGAAGTCTGAGCAGTGAACCGGATGGAAGAAACTGGAACTGATGATGTAAAGGATGTGAACAGTCAGACAAGATAAGTTCTGCTTTCTTATGCAGCTGTTTGTTGTACAGATCCTGCAGAGTTTCTTGAGCAATGCCAGTTATTTTACTACACACATTGACCACCTTATTAAGATAATTTTTCTGCTTTACCCTAAGTGATGAGAACCAACAAATGAAAGAAAAGGACAAATGAAAGAATGGACTATTATAATTATACTTAATCCTCAGCGCTTGATACCCTTGCCCCTCTGAAAACACGAGTTGTCTCTTTCACCCATACTGCTCCCTGGTATACACCTGAACTACGTCAGCTCAAGACGCTAGGTCAACGTCTCGAGAGGCTTTATAACAAAACTGGACTTGCCATTCATAAACAAATGTATCTCGATCACATACTCCATTACAAAAATGCACTCTCAACAGCCAAAACCTCTTTCTATGCAAACATCATCAATACAGATGACAGAAATACCAAAACCCTCTTCTCCACAGTGAAACGACTTCTCAACCCCCAGGAAACCAGTCTGTATGATAACCTCTCCAATGAACATTGCTCCACTTTTTTGCAGTTCTTCAACTCCAAAATCACCACAACCCATGAGCAACTGACCTCCGCCAACACCACGCATACCGATCTTCCATCTGCAATAGCCCCTAACCTGCCTCCATCAACAGCCCTGTGTGAGTTCATGTTGCCAACAGAAAATCACATCCTCAGACTCATTGCCCAGTCCAACACCTCCACATGCCAACTGGATCCAATGCCCACCACCCTTGTTAAAGCATGTCTGCCCTCTGTCATCTCCCTGATAACCTCCATTATTAGCTCCTCCTTGTCCACTGGTACAGTTCCTCCCTCTCTGAAAGTTGCCTTAATCAAACCAACATTGAAAAAACCTGGACTTGACTCTACAGATAAGAACAACTACCGACCCACATCTAACCTTCCATTCATCTCCAAAATCATTGAGAAAGTAGTTGCAACTCAACTCCAAAGCTACCTCAAAAAGAATAATCTCTTTGAACAGTTCCAATCAGGCTTCCGCACTAAACACAGCACAGAAACTGCCCTGGTCAAGATTACCAACGACCTCCTCCTAGCATCTGGTTCCGGTCAACTCTCTCTCCTCATCCTTCTAGACCTCACCACTGCTTTTGATACTGTTGGGACCAGAGGAGCATACAAGGTTATTAGCAAATAATTGATAATTATTAAAAATAATGATTAATTATTAGAATAATAAAAATATTAAAATTATTAAAAGTTAATAAAATTAATAAATCGGGGCACCAACCTGTAAACAGGGACCAATAACCTTAATATAAAATATCAGTCTCAAAATTGAATTAATTAAATAATTAAGGCCTGAAAGGCATTAACCATTTAACTTAATCAAACAAAGGATCATAAGATCCGAGCACAGACCCTGTCAATCAGCCTTTGTCACAATACATGCACACAACAGTCACAGACGTAGTTCTTAGAAAAATATAATAATATTTATTCGACAAGAATAATCTCAATTAACAATTGACATCACACCTAATGAACAAATATTAATACAGGCTACTTCAACTAATTTTACTACAACTATTTCTACTAGGCTATGAAGAGAGAGGAGTGTGTGTGTGTGTGTGTGCGTGTGTGTATGGAGGTGTGTGTGTGTGAAGGAGAGAGAGAGAAAAGGAAGGAGGAGGGGCAGGAAGTTGAACATACCACAATGGTATGTTCAGGTTCCGGCCAGAAGGAGAGACCGCGTGATTTAAAAGACATGTGGCTGATGGCCTAAGCTCACATCTGGTTTTATAGAGGGGAGAGAGATCAAATAGCGGCACTACACAAAGGGGTCAGCTCGCCACTTTAAGGGGAGCGAATATGTGTTGAGCGTGTATGAGTGTATAGCGTGTGTTTGTCAGTAGGTGCAAGGGGAACAAAGAGAGCGAAAGAGGGAGAGAGAGATTTTTGAAAGCACAAACAGAATAACAGAAACGCAGGTCAACAATCACGGGAGCGATCCCGTGACGTCACTGACGCGGCGGTCAGACACAGAAACAAGAACACAGCAGAAAACAGAAAAACAATAACGCTGAGCGATGACTTGCAGCAGCACACAGTATTTAAGCACTTTTAAACAACACAGATAATTAACTAAATCTGCCCAGACAACTAAAAGCCTTACTGATGGTTTTGTCAGGCGGTCGGGCGTTCCCACGTCGTCTGGAGGTTCAGTTCAGCGTTTGCGGATTGAACACGGCGAGGTCCGTACCAGCTGGCGTACGAGAGCGCTGTCCTCGTAGGAATGCAGGGGGGAGACAGCGGCGATACTGAAGGCGAATTGATCCTTCAGTCCTGCAGGTAGAGGAAGCTGTGTTCCACAGTGTCCTCACGTGGATCCAAAAATGAAAATAAAAAGAAAGTCCAAGTCTCTGATTCGTCCAGCGAGATAGAGAACACGTGGCCTTGTTGAAGAAAAAGGTTAAGTGGGCCTCATTCCTTACAGCAACTCGCGTCACACGGGAAGAGGTCGATCTGGGAGCGTCTCTCTTTGATATAGCAACGATGACGTCATGGCCGGATGGCGGGGCGTCACGTGGGTTCCGGAAAACTCTCATCCAATGAGAGTTCAGGATTTGACCCTCGCCCGGATATCGCGCCTAAGTGTGATACTGCAGGGCATCATGGGACTTGGAGTTTACTGAGGACTCCCTTTGTTTGCGCTCTGTGGAAGTCCTGCGGCCATAAATCCAAACAGGCCTCACCTGTCACAGGCTTCAGATGAGTTTGCTAGGCTCCAGCTCGAGGCACAACAATACCATATCTCATCAACTTCTCATGGACCGTTTTGCTTGCATTGGAATCAAGGGCACTGTGTTTAAATGGTTTGCATCCTACCTTTCAGACAGATCACAACTTCAGAACTATAAATCAGACAGCACCATAGTCCATCATGGAGTTCCACAAGGTTCAGTACTGGGGCCCCTCCTGTTCACCATCTACCTCCTCCCTCTTGGCAATATCTTCCGGCATTATAGAATTCATTTTCATTCTTACGCTGATGATACACAGCTTTATATTACCACAAACCCCACCTCTACTCTCCCTCCCAGTACCCTCACTGCCTGCTTCAAGGACCTCCAGATATAGATGACAAACAACTACTTAAAATTCAATAGTCAGAAAACTGAGCTGCTCCTTACTGGCTCCGAATCCACACTCTCAAAAATAAACATCCACTCACTTTACATAGCTGATGCCCCCATACCCATCTCCAAAGAGGTCAAGAGGTCTTGGTGTCATCATGGACAGTACCCTCTCCTTCTCCAGTCACATAAACAACATATCACGGACTGCCTTCTTCCATCTACCAAACATCTCCAGACTACGCCCTGCCTTAACACAGCAATCTGTTACGTTTGGTGTAAAGTCACTAAAAATACAAAAGTGCTGGACCCAAAAATGCAGACTAGGCACTGGAGCAGAGCTCAAAAAGGGTTTAATCAAAACAAGGGAAAAAAAACTCTAATGCAGGCTTACTTGCGCAGAAGGGATCCAAAAAGCAAAACTCAAATAAGCAAAATCCACAAGAGGTAAATCCAAAAAGACACTGGAAGAAACACAGGAAGAAACACTGGAAGACACATGGGAACTAACACCACATACAACACGACGAACTGACAAAGACAAAGAGACTCACAGGGACTAAATACACAGGGAGGTAATCAAACACAGGTGGGTAGACAACAACAGGTGAACCAAATCAGAAATCAACAAAGGGCGGGAAAAAGACAAAGACAGGAAGTAAAACAACAAAGACACACACGGGAAAACCAATACTACAAAATAAAACAGGAAATGACCAACAAAAACACAACCATGACACAATCTACTGAAATCCTCGTCAATGCCCTGGTCACCTCACGCATGGACTACTGCAACGCAATTCTAACTGGTATCCCCAACAAACTCATCCACCGACTTCAACTCATCCAGAACTTCGCAGCACGGATCATTACATGGACTGACATTCCACCCATGCTCCATCCTCTTTAGCCATAACCCGGTCAGCATGAACTGGAGCCATCTCCTGCTCTTGTTCAGGCAACCTGGACAAAGCACCAGCATTTTTATTTTGCGTACCTGGATGGTATTTGATGGTATACCTGAAATTAGCCAGTTGGGCCACCCATCGTTGCTCTACTGCCCCAAACTGAGCTGTTTCAAGGTGCAGCAGTGGGTTATTATCTGTGAAAACTGTGAATTCTGCACCATAGAGATAGTCTTTGAATTTTTCTGTGACAGCCCATTTCAGAGCCAACAACTCTAGCTCGAAGGAGCTGTAGTTCTGGTCATTGTGCTCAGCTGGGTGGAGGCTGCGGCTGGCATAGGCAATTACTTGTTCTTTGGTTCCTTGTACCTGGGTTAGTACTGCCCCCAGGCCCTCAAAACTGGCATCTGTATACAGCTTGAAAGGAAGAGAGAAATCAGCATATACCAGGACAGGTGCATTCAACAGGGCTTCTTTCAAAAGGTCAAAAGCTCACTGGCACTCTGGGGACCAGCTAATTGGGGCTGACTTTTTACCATGTGTGGTGGTGCCATGCGTTAGGGCATTCAATGGCACTGCAATCTTGGAAAAGGCAGGTATGAACTGGCGGTAATAGCCCGCAAAGCCAAGAAAAGATTTCACCTGCTTCACTGTCTGGGGTACTGGCCAGTCCCTCACAGCTGCCGGGTCTGTGGCTACCCCTTTCTCACTGTCCCAGACATGTCCCAGGTAGGTCACGTCTTGCTGGAAAAGGTGACACTTTTTGGGCTGCAGTTTCAGTCCATGTTGGTGGAGCCGCTGGAACACCTTTTCCAGGTGGTGCATGTGGCTGCTGAAAGCTGGGGAAAACACAACCATGTCATCCAGATAAATCAGCAATGAATCATTTACCATGTTGCCCAAGCAGCATTGCATCAGTCTCTGAAACATTGCTGGGGCGTTGCACAGGCCAAAAGAAAGCCAGAAAACATTACAAAAAAACATTAAATCAATTATGACCATTTCTGTTCCTCAATGTCTCTTTTCTAGTTAAACGTAATACCCATCAAGTTTCAACCGCTTATCTGAAGTCAGGTCACAGATTTAACAGTTCCAGCAGGGGACCCCAGACATCCCTTTCCCCAGCTACATTAACCAGCTCTGACTGGGGGATCCCGAGACATTCCCAGGCCAGGGTGGAGACATAATCCCTCCATCTAATCCTCAGTCCTCAGCCAACTGGGAGCAGGACACCTGGTCACCTCCCTCCCATTATCTCCCATTATCTCTCATTAACTTCTGTGGAAGGAAAAGCCATAGTCAGGTGACCTTCATTGTCATTGTTATGTTATTTTTGTCATTTTGTTGTCATAGAAATAGGTCAAAAAATTGTGATGTTTATTGTAATTTTGATGATATCTGCTGCCTTGTCTTTGACACACAGCTCAAAAATGATGACAGAACTCCCCTGAGGCAAAGTGAACCTCCTTGTCTAGCCTCACTGAACTCCCCCCTCACCCAGCTTTTTGCTTTGGTGACTTCTTTTCATTTTTTTTTTATTTTTTTAATTTAACCTTTATTTAACCAGGCAAGGCACTTCTGAAGCCACAGCTCTTCAGTCCTCCTGGTGCCTGTCTTCTGCTTCAGGAAACCTGTGGTCCAGCAAAGCCCAAAAGACCTTCCTTCAATATACAGTAGTTAACTGAAATAACTGGGGCCTTAGGATGACATCTGCATCATGACCTCATGTTATGGGAGCTGCTGTTGTGTTAAAATGCTGATGTGCTTATAGCTGCCAAAACAAAATGAAATGATGCATGATGAAGTATGACCCAAGAGTGACTGTTGTGAAACTGTGATGATAAAGATATTAAAGATAAAGTATTGAGCTTTTCTCTGTTAGATACCTCCCTGTGTGACTGTGTAAAAGTATCCAATTTGAACATGAACTGCATGAAAACTATTGCCAGGAAAGGACTGTGAGCATGTCAAGGTGGGGGAGAAGAGTGAGGCTTTGCTCACATCAAGTGTTACAGATCAAGTACAGACAGTAGAAGACAGTTATTGGAGAACCCCAGAGAGACTGGAGACCAGCTGTGCTGTAGCCTGTGTTGTGATCTTGGTGATAAATATGCACCTGTTTGTAACAGAGAGTGACATACAAATATTCACATATAAACTGCAATGTAACCAGTATTCAGTGTCATGTGCTTCTTCCCCAGACTGACACGGAGGTTCTTGTTTACAAGCAATAAATAATCATTTGGAATAAGAGACAAAGTCAGATATTGTGTCTGAGTATTTATTTGCTCTTCATCTCACCGTGACTAGAAGCACTTGTTTTACCATCTTATAGAGAGGCCCTTATTATTTCATTTCATCTTGTACATCTACGTTACATTAGTCTAAATTAATTTGTGCTTAATCAAGTTGCCAAATACTAATTACTCCAGAAATGATGAACAGTGAATGGGTTAGTGTGTGGGGTCAGTATGAGTGTAAAGCTCATTTTTGTCCCATGAACCTCTACAACAGGGTTACTCAACTTACTTTGCCCAGGGGTCACTTTTGCAAAATGACAGGAGGCCAGGGGCCAGTTCATAAAAATAAATAAATAATAATATTAACATTACATGAAAAGACCCATAACTTGTCTTTCTTTGAGATTCTTTATTTTGAAATTAACTAATTAACTAGTAATTAAACGTATTTAACTTGGTGTTAGTTTTGACAGATAAATAAAAGGTTTACTGCATTTATAAACTGCAACTACATTTTAGTTGTTCTTTGGTAACATTTGAAACAGGTTACAACATTAAACATAACTGGAACCTCTTCCATCCTGCCAGGAACAGAAAGAGCAGCATATTTAAGCTCATTATCCTCATTTCTATGTAATTTTTGCTCTTCTTCAGCTAATAATTACACTTTGCACAGTCTGAAAGGTCACCATGCAAATCATCTTCTCTCTGTTACTAACAATCTAACTACCAATCTAACACCAAACTAACAATTTTGACTGAATTTTTATCCAAAATTTAGCATACCTGTCCCTCCCTCCTGGGAAAAACTGTCAATCAATTAATTGTGAATGAGAAAATAGTCAGAGGGCCACCTGGCAGCATACATACAGCTCTGGCAATTCAGCCCTGCCTGAGCTGACATGTAAATGTTTTTTGCACTGAAGTAGTTTTTGATGACAACGGTCTGCCTCCCATATTTTAATATGTTCTCATATATTAAAATGAAATCATTAATTTTATTAAATCATTCTCTGCTTCACAGCCAATGGGCAGGGCGACATATAAAGACTAATATACCATTTATCATTATTATTATTATTATTATTATTATTATTATTATTATCATTATTATTATTACTATTATCATTATTACTTTTCTTTTTCTCTCCCTCCTTCCCCCTCTCCTCCACTCTACCCTGTTTCACACACACCGTACATACTGGACACACACACTCACACCTGCACACCCATCAACACCTAACCTGCTGTTAAATGTGACAAAACTGACGCGTACTTGTGTTATTCATGTTTCTCTGTCATACTGCTTTGTTTTGTAACCTGTTCTGTGTTCTGACCCATACCTGCATTTTTCGACAATAAAATAAAAGAAAAAGAAAAAGAAATCATTCAACAAGTTTGTCACAATGTAGGCGCATTGATTGGTCACTGATTATACCACAGCAGAGGTGAGATGTGTAAAGGTGAGACTGAACATTGATAACTAGTAAACTGAGACCA
>JAJHUR010002536.1:2306-14067 GCA_027495735.1 Lutjanus campechanus | reverse complement strand
GTGTGTGTGTGTGTGTGTGTGTGTGTGTGTGTGTGTGTGTGTGTGTGTGTGTGTGTGTGTGTGTGTGTGTGTGTGTGAGTGCAGACATGCTGTCGTTGCTATGGTGAAACAAGAATCTGGGAATGGTGGAACAGGAGAATTCCAAATGGGAACATTGGGGGTGCAGTGTGTGCATGGAGCCAAATAGATATCCAGTGGTTCACATGTGCATCTGTGTGTGTGTGTGTGTGTGTGTGCAATCTTAGAAATGAGGGTTCTTCCTGGAGGGCGGAGGTTCTACCAAGAACTATTTGCCTCTGGTGAGCCCCTTCTTGAGGAAAGGGTTTGTCAAGGGTTCTTTGTAAGACTAAAAGATTTTAAATCTAAAGAACCCTTTATGGAAATCCTTGAAGAACTCTTTCATCAAGCTTTATCTGTACTAAAAAACTGGTCTGGGTAGAACCCCCTGGGTGGGTTCTAAATAAAACCCTTGGAATATAAACAAGGCTCTCTGTAGAACTGACTAGGTGTGTTCTGGATAAAACCTCTGGTATATTAAAGAGGTCTCGATAGAACCTCCTGAGTGGGTTCTAGATAAAACCCCTGGAATGTGAAAGGGCTCCCGGTTGAACCCTCTGAGCGTGTTCTAGATGAGCGTTCTAGATGAAACCCTTGGAATATAAAAGGGGTTCTGGTAGAACCTCCTGAATGTGTTCTAGATAAAATCCAAGGAATATAAAAGGGTTATTGGTGGAACCCCATGGGTGGGTTACAGGAAAAAAAAAACTTGGAATATAACAAAGGTTCCTGGGAGAACCCCCTGGGTGTGTTCTAGATAAAAACCTTAAAATATTAAAAAGGTTATTGGTGGGATCCCCCAGGCAGGTTCCTCTTAAAACCTTTGGAATCTAAAAGTGTTACTGGTGGAACTTCCTGGGTAGATTTGAGACAAAAACCTTTGATGTATGAAAGAGTTCTTGGTAGAACCAACCCAGGTGGGTTCATGTTAGCACACTCTGAATGCAGTATGCATCTGGATAGAATCCTCAGAGAGGGTTCTGCGTGGAACCATTCATTATACCACAGAAGGGTTCTCTACGGAACCTCTCATAGGGAGTCCTGGGTGAGACATATCACAGATGGTTCTTGGTTTAACCCTTTTATGTCAGGTTCTAGGTAGAACTTTCTGAAAGGAATCCAAGTGCAACCAAGTCAAATGTTCAAACAGGAATCAAAACTGGTTCTCCTATGAGGACAAGCCGAAGAACCCTTTCTGGTTCTAGTTTTATCTGTAAGAGTGTGTGTGTTTGAGTGTGACTGTGTGTTGGCACAAAGGCATGAAGGATATTTAAAGCAGTGTCGTGGAGGTACAGCAGAAGATAAAATGAGGGGGGTGGGCGGGTCAGGGGGGAGATCAGGGTCAAGGATGAGTGTGTGAGTGAATCAGGAGAAAGTGAGACTGAAAAGACAGGAGAGAGAAAAAATAGAAGAAAAACAAGGTCATAAAATGGGTTACAGTGTCGTTTAAGAGGGCTGTGTGTCAGCTGAGGATTTACCCTCTTCAAGCTCTGAATGTGCAGCCGCGTGGAAAAGAGATGCCACTGGGAAAGCACACACATAGACGGTCTTAGTGTTCAAGATGCTATAGACAGGGTTCCTATACATTTTCAATTTCTAGACCTTTGACATCTAGCTTTCTTTCCCCTTTGGAATCCTTCGCCAGCAAGGCCTTACAGAGAGGAAGTCTGCAAACGTGAATCAAACTTTAATATTTCCTCGTCCATGAACATGATTTCTGCTCAGGTCACGTCAGATAGATTTTTATCAGCGATGGCGGTCGTTCAATAATGAAGACAGCAACTCCCACAATCCCACGCTACTTCATGCTGTCGTCAGTACAAACGTCTTGTTATTGTTCTAATGTGAGAGAGAGAACTTACACACTGTGCATTCAACATACTGAATAAATCATATTATATATTTGTTACCAAATATCTTTTATTCTCTTTTGATAATATGAACTGAAACAAGTTGAAAAAACCACAAGAAAGATTAAATCGAAAGCAACTGGACTTGTTCAAAAGCCTTTTCTGTTTGGGTTTGGCTTTCTTACACAGAAAAGAAACGTTCACAGCTTAAAGCATAATATTTGGTTGTTTGCGATGCTGGGTACACTATTTTCACATCCGATGTCAAGGAAAGCGAGATCATTTTGTAAAGCCGGAGGAACAACTAACTAATAAAACTCAAATGAACGAACCAACTTGAAGCGACATTTGCAGATGAGTCATGTCTAAAACAAAAACCCCTCAGATGACTAAAATATGACTAAAACTAAAGAGCGTTTTAGTCAAAGGAATAATAAAACATATGCTGATATAATTCATGGATATAGCCTCATTTTCTTTCAAACTAATTTGGTCACAGATGCCTGGATTTGGTTAAGTTATAGGGCATTTGTTGAGTTGTGTTGCAGGCTGTGATGCGCAGGCGCAGCGGCAGCTCTGTGTAGGAGTGTGTTGTCAGATGCACCCCGTACTTCTTGTCTTGCTTTTAACATAATCATGCTCATTCTAACATGCCCTCTTGCACACAGTGGTTAAAAAAGAAAAAGAAAAAAATGGCTGCCCTGGCTGCCTGCTCCAAACACTTCACATGATCCAGTTATTAAAAAAACAACTGAATTATGTATTTTATAAAACAAAATAAGGAACACAAATATTCTTCCATTCTCTGTTTTCTTTTTAAAGTTAAATTCCATCCATTTTTTTTCGCCATGCTGTGTATGAACTCCTGTCAGGATGACATTAAACACATCACTGAACCAAGGCTGTCATTTCATACACGTTTTGTAAATCAGATTTCTTAGAGGAGGCTGAATAGACCTGCCAATTACACTAGCTTTTCATTCATGTTTTACAAATTGATGTGGAGCAACCTTGAGGCTAAATCTCTTTAAGACTTATTAGCGCCCTGTAGGAGTGAACGCTGTTTAATAGGCAAAGTGGAGTCAAAAGGCATCCTTACAAGAGGCTAAAAAAATCCAGGTTTTCTTTGTGACATACTGTACCGACGGCCTTAATTCTCACAGTGATTTTTCTTGCTGTAATAACAAGAGAAAGGTTGCAGGTCTCCTAATAGGAGAGCCACGGTCCTCCTCACCCATCCATATGTATTTTCACCTTTATCTGAGGCTAAGCAAACACTGTTCCCCTGCCTTCATCCATCCATGTAAGCCCCATTATAGCCTGCTGGATCAGAGGGCAAACAATTTGTTTGAGAACCTACAAAACTCCTCTTCCTGAGAATGAGTCACCCACCACGGGGTTAAGACTCCTCTCATTTCTCCTGCTCAGCCAACAGAAAACTTCTGCAAAACCTCCTCCTATCCCTCAGCGGCTACAGAAGCTACGTTCTAAAAATCGTTTATTGTGCAAAAAGTGTCTCGAAAACCTGCACAGTGCGTCCGCGTTTACAGCACTGATTCTATTTGTCATCATCTCTCAAAAATCAATCAATCTAATATTTTTTTCTACGGATAAAGGTGCAACCAGGTGCAGCTCCAAACACTGATGAGAGCTGATGCACAATGATGCTACGTTATGCAATATTTAGGGATGTACGATAATATCGGCACATCATCAAGAGGTGTCAAAAATGAATCTAAATTAGCTTTCAATTCCAATAATTGAACGTAAACTTTATTAATCCATTTTTATTTTTTATATACACAGGCCTGAAATACACACAAATGCACAAACAAGCGTTTTAAAAGCCATAAAGTCATTTTAAAATTAATATCATGTGTCAAATTATTGAATTTTTTGGTAAGTAAACGCATAACAAGTGTGACAATGTGCAGTAGACACATTATTATTGTGAAATAAACCCAGATAGGCTGATGCGAAGCGAATCTTTTATAGAGAAATTTGAAAATGTAAAATGACATGTTCTGTGTGTATTTACAAAGAAAAAGAGTTGATAGTGTAACAATGACATAACCGTCACTGCTAAAAGAAAGTTTAAATCAAATCAAATAATGACTGTAAAATCAAATTGTGGATATGGAGAACTGTGGCACCCCTCACCTCATCAGTATCAGCTAATCAGGTTTCAAATTAAATGTCGGCATCAGCCTGAAAGTAAAATTTCAGCCGTTAAGATGACGCTTTAATTATGCGCATGTGGCACAAGCATGTCTGCAGTGTGGAGGATTTTTTTGAACTGTCAGGAACAGATAGCAAAGTCGCTCTTTGCAGTGACTGCTCAGTCATGCAAGGCCATGACAAATCATACTGCTTCAACACTACAAATGTAACTGCCCATCTTAAAAGCCGTTATCACAATCATCATGATGAATTTGTGAAAAACATTTACCAGCAAAAAAACGTGAGGAGCATTGTGTTGTCATGTCTGCATCTTGTGGACTTTAATATATGTGATGATGAATTTGATATGTTTTCATGTAGCTTCTGTATTTGTATTTGTTTTTCTCTGTGCACTTTTTTTCTGTGTAATTTCTTAACTTGTTGCTGGGTTTTGAATGTTTATTTACCTGGGCGGTTTGGTTAACCACACCTGCAGTTATAGAGCTTGTCAGTCTATGTATATATACGGGTGTGGTTTCCATTGTTCAAACATTCTGACCTGATGAAGACCCCAAGTGGGACTGAAACATTACTACTACGTCACTACTAAATATGGAATGTGGAGTGGAGTAAGTGTGCAGGCTACGCTTGAGCAGATCTATTTTTTCATGCCGTCATATTCTCCTGACATTTGACCAGGGTCTACTGCATATTGGCATTATTTGTGTAAAGCTTCTGTGAAACAGCACAACTGTACTCCACTGCAGACTGTATTCCCTCAATGTACACGCAACTGAACATCATGGTGACACTTAAGAGAAGCTGCAGTTTTTATTCACCGACAAACTCAAACCTAAACTGTACATTTACTGCCAGAAAGACAATTTCATTCCCGACCTTTTCCGTCACTTAGTGCACATTCACTGTTACTCTCTACCGGCATACACAGAATAATGAGTCTTCCACTTGCTCTCATGCTCAACATACTTCTTTTTTACTAGTTAGTCGTGTAGCTTTATCCCCCAGACCTCGTGTTTCTTGACTCAGCTTCCGTGACTTGTCCACTAGCAAAGAGGCTGACCTCTGGTGGCACATGCTGTGCATTACACTACGTCATCCCATACAGCATCTCTATATCAGTTTAGTAGAAAGAGGAACATCTCTATCTATGAGGGCACTGAAAATCATACCGTTGGGATTTCTTACTCCCCATGTATATCGAAATACCTTCATACTGCCCAAGCTTAGCGCAGACATTACCTTTCTTATTTGCATCTGCCAGTGTTCCATGACAATACGAGTAGGCATAATAATATGTTAATTCCACTACAAGAGAGACCTGATGTTCTCTGCAACTAGTTGGGAAAAAATATGTGCATATATCAGCATCAGCAACTGGCCAAAATGAGTAGAAAAATATCATCATGGTGGATACGGGCAAACCTAGAAATATTATTGTAAAAAAAAAATCCCCTTATGTTCAATAGGCTGAATTAAAATTGTAAAGGGACTGCATTTGTATGCATTTTTCCAGTCTACCGACTGCTCAAAGAGCTTTACAACACATGCCAACATTCACCATTGCACACACGCTGCAAAGCAAGGTGCCAACATGCTCATCAGGAGCACTTTCTGTCCATGCTCACCTATTCACACATACACTCACCATTGGGAGCAATTTGGGGTTCAGTTTCTCGCCAGTGGACATTTCATGCAGGCCGCAGTAACAACTCGATCGAATCGCCGACCTTGTGATTGGTGGACAACCCGCTCTGCCTCCTGAGCCACAGCAGCCCCTAAGAGAACCAACTAACTGTGTTTTTAGAGGTGAGACGGAGACTGTGAACTGGTGCATGAAAAATGAACCGCTGCTGCCCGTCTGACTGTCTTTAGATCAGTTCTCTCCTTTAAAAAATTAATTTATGCACGTCGGGTTTGAAGTGAAGAGTCAAGGCCAGGCTTTAACACTGTGCTACAGTCACCTAAATCTGGAAAGAAACCAACCCCCATTAAACCTTTTACAAGTTTTAGCGCTGATGAATTTTACTCCAACATTCTTTTAAGATGTTGCCCTAGACACATTGATAAACATTCGTTATATGTGCGGACAGAGGGCTCTCCAGTTAGACCTCCATGATGGTGACAGATGTGGTTGCAGCATGGAACACTTAACATATATGACTGTGTCACTTCCCAATCATAAATACATCAAGTCTTGAAACCCAAACCCCCGACCCTAAATGTAAACACATAAATTTAAAGTAAATCTGAGAATACTGGTGTGTTTAATTCTGTTCCTGGTTCTGTGCTCCTCTGCACCTTTAGCTCAGCCTAGACTTGCACTGATCTTTTGCCCCCCCGGCTGAGTGTTCAAACAGGAACCGGCCTGGTGAGCCTGTTTCACACTGAGCCCCCTTTTTTTTTTTCTTCCTCTTTATCAGCACCTTCTATTTATAGCACCTTTACTGCAGCGGCACAGCTTAGTACAGTATGTTCCATAAAACACAGGCCTCTCCTGACCACATCCCCAGGCATGCCTCTGCAGTCGTCTCCCACTGCTGCATGCACGAGCGTATGGAGACTGCTGGAATTATCTAGACAGGAGGAGGCACACAATGACACATGCACACGGACACATGCATAAATGGACTCGCACACAGCCTTGGGCGCTCACACACACGCACACTTGCACACGCACAAAGACACGGGGACACAGAGACAGTGATAAACACACAGGGACACATTCAGAGACATCACACAAGGACACATGAGCACATTTAGGGATACAAACAGACAAGGACACACATGTAGAGCGAGCGATGCGCACACGGACACACAGACTGGGATAAAAAGAGACACACAGTACAAGATGTATAAAAAGACTGTGTGTTAGGCTATCTCATTTAGCTTTTATCCAAAGCGACGAACATCTGAGAGCTGATACAACACGAGCTTTATTAGAGGAAACATTGAAGTATTCTGAGGATTTTGGACATTTAAGTACAAGTCTACCACTAGGGGTCTCTCTCATATTAACACAATAATCGTTGACGTAGTTTTTTGATGTCTGACGTAGCATGGAATCGTGGGAGTTGTTTTTCTTCTCTGCTAAACAACCACAACTGCAGATGACAATCTGACAGGATAGTTTAGTCATGTTTGCCGACTTCCTTCCTCCCTCTCTGACGTATACCGTGTTTTCTTGAAAGTCAGAGAAACCAGTGGCTAGCAGGAAACGCGCCGTTACCTTGAATAAATTACAGATTTCTCTGGCTTTGCTGGTGTTTTTTAGACATTTTAATGCAGAAATGTTACGTATTATAGCTTTAAGACTTTATGATGCTATAAGGCCTCTTTTGTTTTGGTTTATAGTGACTAAACTACATTACTAGAGCTGAGACGATTCGTCCAATTAGCTGAACTAAAAAGTAATCTGAAGACGTCAGGCTCTGGGAACTTATGGACATTTTTCACTATATGAGACATTTTATAGACTAAACCCTTACTTGTGAAGATAATGAATGAAAATAATAAAGAATAACTGATATTTGCACCTTGGATTGGGCGATATGAATAAAAATCAAACATCACAATGTAATAAACCAAACTAAGACTAAGATGGTAAAGGCAAATAGCAGAACAGCTGGAACAGTCTGGTAAGTTCAGAAAATTACATCACTTTACTGTAATGCAGCCTTCAAAACCAGGAAAAGACAACACATGGGCCACATCACAACATAACAACATCCAAAAGCTGAGACAATATTGTAAAAATAGCTGTAGGTGCAGCCTATGCATTAACCACACTGACTTTTTTTTGCCCCACATACACAGGAGATCAAACTACAGCCGACTCCTCCACCTGAGCGCCTGACTCTGCGGGCGCATACATTTTTATTTCTGATATTACAAATGAGTTCTGTTTCAATCCAGGCGTCGTAGCTGCAGTTAAACAGAAAATGTCTCACTACCCCGATGAAAACACTACGGGCGCTGTCAGAGTAAGAAGCTCACTTCAGTGCGTTATGAAGCAGCGGCGGGATGCGTCTCCAGACGACATGACAAACTAGTCTCTCCTCTCCGCTGTTCAGCTTAAAGACAAACTTCTACATGAATTAACACTGAGCTGCATGATATTATAGGAAAATGTCAAATCCATCGGCGAGAGACGTACAGAAAAGGAGCTGTCAGGCAGAGGGGGAAGGTCACATGAGCATTACAAACATGGCAGCTGATTGATATGACCTCAGCAGCCTCGCACAGACTGAGGCAACGTATAGAGAGATCAAAGGTCAGGGCTGAGACTGCACGTTTTCTGAGGGCACTGTATATACATACATACTGTGACTTGATTTACAGGGAAAAGATAAAGTAAAACAACACAAGCCATTTGTCAAGCAAATTTATCTAAATCCAGTAATTTAACTATAATGCATCCGGTTAAACAATGCAAAACAGCTTAAAAGTATTCAAAGATAAGAAAAAAACTTGACCTGACAAACGTCCAAAAGACTGAACTAACAGCGCCTTCACGCACGTAAACAAACACACACATGCTCACAGGTGTGTCAAACCACACTGGCACAATTTCAGGTAAACTAACCTTGACAGACTTGGCTGAAGTTCCACACACAAGGTGCTTTGCCAAAAGGCACGTGGGCAATTTGTGTAATAGAGATAACGCCTCAGCTGGCAGCGCCGAGCGAGATCAAACAAAACAAAAAAGAAAATACAATGACGAGACGGCACGAAGCAACAATAATCCCGCTGAAGAGTAACACAGAGAAGCATTAAAATGAGAAAATAAAAAAAACGTTGAAATGTCCAAGCACACAACCACGAGGCAAAGGAGGAAACTCGAGTGTAAGTCTCTGGATAAGTTGTGTGTACGTGTGTGTATGCATCTCACTGTAAACCCCAATTCAGTCACTCAACTTTAAGTTTACTGTAAAGAGTTTGTAGTAATTTTGAGCTGGTTCAACTTAAAAATAAAAACTGAGTTGATTAAAAAAAATGTCCATCAACTGTTCAGTCACACCAACAAAAAATAACTTACAGCTGCAGTTGCTCCTGCCGGTGCTACTGTTTTTTTCCGGCATCGGCACAAAGACAATATGTGAAACTGCTCCCCGTGAATTTATTAAATTTTAAGTGTAAGGGGTTAGAGACTGAATTCAATACTTACTTTCATCATGGTTTGCAATGTTACTGGGAAAACAAACAACCACGACCCGTCTTAAAATGTATTACAGACACACAGCAAAGTTTCTGTTATATGTTTTTTCATCCAACTATATAAAAAAAAAGAAGGGTCTCAGGAGAGGTTTGACTCTCACACAATGCATGCTGGGAAGTCTGATAATATGGTGCCCCTGCAGGAAATGTTGCTTTGACTGATTTTGTTTTACTAAATTGTGTACCAGAAAATAAACACTGCAACTCTTATTATAATGCGTTTTTATTATCTTAAGTGAACACAAATTATTAGTGTTACTGAATATGAAATTGGCTTCATGTCACAAGAACATTAAAACAGTTTTACAACCATTTTTCAGTTCATTCAGCTAACAACATGAATGCTAAGTGCATAATATACAGCGTGTGTTGTTAATTTGTCTTGAATTGATTAGGCTGTATTAACTGTAGATTTTAGTCAAATTAATTAAAAAATCTTACTGATTTAACACAAAATGTCAGCCTCACAAGGGAGGTCCTGAACATTTGTGATGATGCATTATGAATAAATTGGGCTTTACAGTGTGTGTATGCATGCCTTTGTGACATCATCAATTTGCATTTATTATTAGGGATGTGAGAAAAACAAGAGTGATTCCCTCAAGTATTGTGATTCTTTTCATTAAGATTCCTGAATTGATTTTTTGATTGTTGAAACAGTTTTTATACACTTAAATTACTCATGCTTAGTCTGTTAGCTCGATGCACCACATAATGGGAATTCCCATTAACATGCTAATGGAAGTTAGCATCGCACTCACAGTGATACTATCTTCACAAACAGATCAATTTCACTTCACATGCTTAACATAAAGCGACGTGTGCTCAGACTTTCAGACTACATGAAGAGTAACACCTCTCCAGTCATTTTAAAACTAATATGTATAATGATGAGTCATATATCTGACCTCAGTATCGTTTCTGTATCGCTCTGATATTATTAATGATGTCACTCGCGCTGGCGGAGACAAAAGCTCAGTCAATGTTCAACCAAATGTCAAGCTAAATAAAGAAGAGGTGTGAATCTGATCAAACTTTATGACCTGATCTCTAAAAGTCGACCGGCGTTGGAGGGGAAACGTCCCAGAGTGGCTTCAGCTACATGAAGTCATGGCATGTTGGAACCTGCCCACTAGCTTATAGAAGCGCGTCTTTAATGAGAAGGTGAAGAGCACAGTTCACTGAGCTGGAACTCATCCAAATAACATACAAAAGGAAGGCTGATGCATTCCTGTGCCCATCCCCTCTCTACCTGCTGCAGTGAGCAAATATTCATTCATATACACTGTACATGTTTGTGCATGCAATCAACCATGTATGGAGAGGCTTTTTGTGTGAATATTTATATCTGAAACATGATTCAACCCCAATTCCACAAACTTACATAAAAACAGAAGGCACTGATTTGCAAATACTTTTTGACATGGGCTCAGGAACACTATGGAAAACTGTTTGTCGCTGCATCTACAAATGCAAGTTAAGACTCAACCATGCAGAGAGAAAGACAGATATCAACAACATCCAGAAACTCTGCAGACTTCTCTGAGGCCCGAGCTCATCTGAGATGGACTGCTGTGGTCTGACGAGTCCACGTTTCAGATTGTTTTCACAAATTATGGACGTCATGTCCTCCGGGCTAAAGAGGAAAAACAGACCATCCAGACTGTTAACCAGCGCTAACTTCAAAAGACAGCAGCTGTGATGGTATGGGGGAGGGGGGGTCTTTTTTAGAGACATCCCTGCTTATTTCAGCGAGACGATGCCAAGACACATTCTGCATGTGTTCCAACAGCGTGTCTTCGCAGTAAAGTAGAGTTCAGGTACTAGACTGACCTGCCTGCAGACCAGACCTGTCTCCTATTGAAAATGTGTGGTGCAGAGACCTCCCGAACTGATGAGCACTTTAAGTCTTACATCAAGCAAGAAAACTGCAACAATTAGTGTCCTCGGTTCCCAAACACAAGATGATGTATCACAGTGGTAAACATGCTCCTGTCCCAGCTTTTTTTGGAACATGTTGCAGGCATCAAATTCAGAATAACAAATAACATTTACAAAAAAAAACAATAGTTAATCAGTTTGAAAATTAAACATCATGTCTCTGTACTGCATTCAACTGAATATAGGTCAAAATGTTCGTGCAAATCATTGCATTTTGTTTTTATTTGGAGTTGGAATAATGCCAGTGGGTTGTAAAACATTTTGCAAAATCCATTACGTTAAGTCACTTGCTTCTTCCCTCATCTGTCTTCAGTGGTGTCTGTAAAGAGACCGAACACGTCTGAAACTCGTCAACATGCCTGCGTAAAACTCAAACCAGACCGTACCAAGTGTCGCGGCAGAACTAACAGCTCAGACCACGTGGAGAGCTACAAGAGCGTCCACTGTGCGCACCGAGCCAACGTTCCTAACCCCAGGCGTTTAGTACTCTTCCCTCTTCTCCGCCTTTATTGGAGTCC